>JAQGBQ010001832.1:0-10218 GCA_034698485.1 Vertagopus arboreus
TATTCACAATCAGTCCCATTTTAGTCAGGTTCAGCTTTGGGAGGTCTAATATTCAAAATTAAAATTTATTTTTGTTCTGAACAAATTATTTTTAAACCCGAGCAAGTACATAATGAATGAATTAAAATCGGTTGGGTTCTACTTCCTGGCCTCCAAAAGATTTTAATTTTTTTTTAATTTTTAAAGTTTGTTTTAAAAGTTAGATAAGCTAACCTAACCTAAAAGAATTTTTAAAAAAACAGTTAGAAATGCTATAAAAAAAGAAAAACAAATGTTGGTACTATTTTTTCACAAACACTTAAAAACGTTTTTTGGGGGCCATCAAGTATGTAGAACCCACCCTTAAAATTAAAATCTTACAGTTTGTGAGGTTTGCAAGGAACTCATTCTTTTCTTGTAATTTGGTGTACCAAAAATAAATTGATAATGCTAATATTGAAGTTATGATAACTACAAAGTAACCCTTCTTCAATATTCTGACAGCAAGCATTGTGATCTAAATAGTAGGGGTCAATTTATATTTATCATTATTGGAAATACTTTGAATTTAATTGAATTATACTGTTCATTTTGTTACCGATCTTTACACCTTATTTTACAATGCCATGGATGATGAAATAATATTATAGACGAACAATAGAAGAACACCGACTCGAAAAATTTTCTACACCCTGGACACTGGACACTTAATTTTGTACAGGGTTGTACATTATAAATCTTTATAATTTAATTATCGTATTTTATTTTTATTTTGTATGACCATTTGTACTTTTGTAACCATGTAAGCTGAAAAAACCTTCATGAAATCATTGATCCCGAGAAACTTAAAATAAAATAATTTTTCAGTCACCATTTAATCGTGCTTTGAAATGGCTCACTCTTTAGTTCAAAATCGAGTTGATACAGTAAAGTATCCAAAATGGACTTTTTGCTTCTTTTTTGGACTGATGGTATTAATTCATAGTTTCTAAACATATAGGTAATAGTATATTTTGAATTGTCTTTGATTATTAATTACTTCTTAAATATTTAGGTATTTTGGTTGGCTTTGTTTGCTCTACAGCAGACCTGGACCAAAGTTCCTACGGGCAATTACGACGGGTCAATTATTCAACGCCTCAAAAAAGCCTCAAAAAATGTTACCCAAGTTCATATGAAACAATTATTCAACGCTAGGAAAAAAGCTCCAGATGTTACCAAAGTTCCTATGGGTCAATTATTCAACGCTAGGATAAAAGTTCCAAAATTATTCAAAAATGTTACCCAAGTTTCTGTGGACGATTTCTGAGTCGAGGAGACAGGTTTTTGGAAAGGCAATAACGCCACTAATCGTCACATTTTTAACGCCAATCTGGCTATAGATCTTGTCGATTTCTTCCGTTCTGTGAACACAAGTTCCGTCTTAGAGTTTGGAGCTGGTATGGAGGGCTACTCCAAGACGCTTCAATCTGCTGGATTCCAGCACGTCATTTGCTACGACGGCAATCCAAACACTCAAGATTTGACGGGAGGCTTTTGCAGCATTTTGGATTTAAGTAAGCCAGTGAATATTTCGAAACATGATTGGATTCTGTCTCTCGAGGTTGGCGAGCATTTCCCTGCCAAATTTGAGCGAATATTTTTGGACAATCTGGACAGAAATAATGCAGTGGGGATGGTTCTCAGTTGGGTTGTAGAAGGTAAGGGGGGAACGTCTCATGTCAACAATAAGAATAATAATTACATCAGAAAGAAATTCGAAGAAATGTGATACTTATCTATGTCTGAAGTTGAGCAAAAGTTAAGAGATATGCTGGGACGTACTTTCAAAATACTATCATGGTCTTTAAACGAATATCTGTAATGTTAGAATTTTGGTAATTGTGTAAAATACTGTGTCTAATTAATGTTTACATATTAAAATAAGGAATTAGATAAACTTTTTAAATAAATATCTTAAACATTAAGCAGTTTAATTATTTTGCTTTGACTGTGACTGACCACCAGCAAAGTTTTTTTTAAATCAAAACACCAGAAATATATTCGGTAAAGATTCTTCGTAATAATTGACAGCCGATTTTGGTCAATATATTCACCTTGTGCCTTGTATATGTATTTAGTCTTACTCAGTGGTTCTTATTTTGCTGTCTCAAATTCTAGCTTTAAAATTACTCAACTTAAATGTTCCTTTGTTTAAAAGTGATGAGACATTTTGATCGAATATCGTGTCATTATTCTGTGTTTGTAATTTCTGTAAAGACTTTATTAACCAAATGCAGTTAAAAATAAACTATTTATAATAGACTTCATTCATTTTGTTACTGTCTTTGATGAAGTTTTCCGGTGGATGGCAATTAATGGGCCTCTATTTAAATTTAATTTCCCCCTAACGAGGAAATGGAATCAGCCTCTAATGAAAAGTCTCTAAAAATCTTTAAAAAACCTGTTTTATGTAATTATCTCTTGAACAAAAAGTTTGAAAAAGAGGGAAATTAAGTTGTTTTTAAAGGCCTAATAATTCGGAGTTAAAGGGAATTTCATTAGAGGTCGATTCAATTTTTGGTTAGAGGTAAAGTAATTTATTTCATAAGTCCTTTATTATTCATCCTTTTCAGGGGTGGCCAAAATACATGGACTTAAAATACATAATACAATATAAAAAATACTTTTCCCAAATAGGCAAAATACAAAATACTTTCAGCTAAACCTCAAAATACAAAATACTTTCCCAAAATCGGGAAAATACAAAATACAAATTACATTTTTTTTTCCAAAATCGGTAAAATAATTTTTTTTTTCACAATTAACTTCAATAAAATTCGAAATACCTACAATTTAGAATGAATTTAATTTGTTATCACTATTTTATACGATTTTATTTGGAAAAATTAGTGAATTTCTATAGATAGATGAATATAATAAACTGAGTACTTTGAGGAAAGAGAGGAGTATTTGGCTATTTGTCATTAAATTTCCAGCTCTCAACCAAGAAATGGGCATGAGCAGAATATGTATTTTGTATTTTGTGTTTGCGGTCCGCAAAATACAAAATACTTTCAGCCAAATTGGCAAAATACAAAATACGTTCAGCTAAACCTCAAAACACAAAATACTTTTGGATAAATGGACAAAATACAAAACACTTTCAGCTAAAAATCAAAATACAAAATACTTTTGAATACAAAATACTTTCAGACTGAAGCCAAAATACAAAATAGTATTTTGTATTTCGCCAATGTATTTTGGCCACCCCTGATCCTTTTCCGGTGAGTACTAAAACATTTTAATTTCAGAAAGTCTTCATCATAACAAAACATTAACGTTGCTGACCAGGTGCTCTCAATTTTTAAATACAAAACAAAAAAAATCCTTTTATCTTCGCTTCCTTGTTGTATTTTCTCAGACGGCACATAAACATTTAAAGTCGGACATTAAACTCCCGACCCAACTATAGTTATAGTTCAAATCATACGTAGAGTTTAAACGGATTATTACAACATGAAATTCATATTAATAATTATATATTTTATTCTCGTTACAAAGCACTGTCAAGGACAAACAACAACAAACCGTCCTTTTAATTCCTCTTTCTACAAAATCATTGATTACGTTTCGAAAGGTAACGTATTTCTTAATTTTAACTTTTTTTTGCTAAAATAACCATCGTACGAAATTATTTTTTAAATCCAGTTTTTTTTATTTGCATGCATTTTAAAAACTGGGTTGATTACTCCCGAATAAGTAATTGAATTTTCAATATTAATAATTAGATTTAACCTGTTTTGATAAATCAACTAATTTTTTTAAATTTGAATGTTATGTCCGTAATGAAACCGTAAAATAATTTGGCAATGTTGTGGCTGAAAAGCAGTGCTTGCTGAAATGAAATTAATCAATTTCTAGCCCAAGCAAGGGCTTACGAGATCTGTATTTTGTCTGTCTGTCTGTACCACAATTGAGAACGCTTTTTTAAATAAAAGCTTTGTATTTTTATATCACGTTTAGATAAATACATCCCAAAGATTGCAGATTGGTCATGTAAGACTCTTTAATAATTGTAACCATTTCAAACTTTAATATTTTTTGAAAATTATGCGGTATAATAAAAAGCCGACATAAAATGTAAAAATATTCCACCTGGATGGAGAAGAGCTCATGCCACATCAAAATTTCTTGTTATGGATAAATTTTGGGAGGGTATAGTTAACGGACAGAACGTTAGACAAAAGTGCAATGAATTCGGATTGGATCCACCGGAAATCGTTCATGAGCAGGATTGGAAAGCAATGCAAGAAATCGGTCGTTATTTTTATAATAATGTGGAAAATAATACAATAGACCGCCACTTTGGTCACTGTATGCAGATGTCAAATCACTTTGACTTCACAAAAAACCGTTGGGTTTCAGAGAGCGGTGAAGAATACTTCGTTATCTGGGATTTTGCGGAACCAAACAAGTTCAAACAGGTTATGTTTTATAATATTTTGCACTAGTCATCAGGGATGACTAAACTATATATAGCTTAAGATACTTTTTTCAAACTACGTGGTTGAACTACATTTTTGTAGTTTGTAGTTTGTAGCTTAAGAAACTATTTTGTAATGTAGTTCAACTACAATTGTAGGTTCAGAATTTTTATTAAAATGTAGTTTGATGTATTATTAGCTCGCCATTGAAAATGAAATTCGAGCTTATGAAGTGCCGCTGTCCGTCCGTCCGTGCGTCCGACCATTTCAAGTAGAAATGCATACAGATAGAGTCATTTTGGAAACAATAGAAGCAGATTGATTCTTTGAACATTTTTTATATATTGTAAATCCATATGTTTGGAAGGCATTTACGACGATCGGTCAACTCTGTCGGCCGTAATCGGTGTCACAGACAGACGGAACGACGGACAGACAAAGGTAACCATATAAGCCGTTAAAGAACAGGCTAAGAACTAGCTTGTACTTCACTGTTTTTTAAAAAGTAGCTTGTAGTTTACAGTTTTTTAAAAAGTAGTTTGTAGTTTGTGCTGTTATCAAAGTAGCTTGTAGTTTGTAGCTTGAGCTAATTTGGTTTGGTCATCCCTGCTAGTAATCGTATTAATAATGCTGCTAACGAATGATTGTTTTAATTAGGAAACTTGCATGAATCTGATGCTTCGGAAAGTCAGTGGTAAATTATATATCTCTGCAAACAATGTGGAATGTGACACGAGAGTAAATCAATGGATACAGATTTGCCAGTATCCTTCTAACTCATTTTGTTTTGAACATAGCAAGGAAGGTGATTGAAAAGCAATCGTATTTTAGCTTGCTGTTGCAGTAAATTTTAAGTGTTTATTCGGTATTTTGTTTGACAGAGGAGGATGCAAAAGCAGTGTGGTTGCCAAGAACCTTACAATACATAGGACAGGCTTTATCAAAAGAATGGTACCTTGGAAATAAACAGGTGTAGCAAAATTAACTTTAAAATCATATAATATAATCATAATATATTTATTTTGAATTTTTTCTATGTATTTTTTAGTTAACTTATGAAACATCAAAATCGTCATGTTCGGATTCTGGCAAAATGCTCTGGGATGTAAGTGCACCAAGCTTAAAACCACATGAATCACTGGCAATCTATGGATTACTGAGGCCCTTCTTAGCAGGCAATGGTAATTATTAAGACCACTTCTTTAATTTCGAGCTACGGATTGAAATTTTGTCTCTGTCCGTCGAATCTGTCGAAAATTTGTCGACGGTAAGCTTAAAATGTGTCAAGACTTTGAATAAGTTTGAACAATGTTCGGTAACTTTTAATAATAGGTATTTAAATACTAGAACATAAAGAGAACTAACTAGAATTTCTTGCCGAGTTTCAGTTTATTAAACTTTTGAACACTTATCTCGATAAGTAGTTGTAGCCGTTGCCACGAATCTATCAGCTTGTTGATAGCACAGTTGCTTGAAAATCCTAAATTGACCTAAACTGGCCACAGCACAGCTATCTAAATTTCTAAATAATTTGTATTTTCTACCTAAGAAAACTGGACTAACTGCCCTAGCACTAAATGTCAGTAATTGAGTAAAGTAACTAAGGAAGTATTTTAATTAAATTTGGATTAATCAATTTTACAATTATTCGCTCTTAGAGTCTTCTCAATGGCACAACCAGTCGAAGTCGCAAGCTCTTCTCACAATAGAATGCCCGTTTCATCAAACTCTTCTTCACAAACAGTTCATATAAATAACATGGGTGGCTTCTAAATTGCCTCACAAATAGATACATACAATTTATACTTTCATTTAATAATATTTACATAATGCTTTCACTACGATAAGCAATTCATTTTGTTTCCCTTATTTGGGAACTATAAATAAACATTTCAACTTTCTTGACAAACATTATAAATACCTTTTTGGCTACCAGTATAGACTTTGAGTTTACATGAGTCTAGTATATGAAACTTGAATATTAAATAGATTAAAGGTTTGTTTTAAAAAAAAAATTTCAAGATTCTAATGAACTTACACAAAGGCATTGATCAAATTTATGAAGTACTTTAATTATATAAAACTATTTTATAAATAAACTCTGGCTTAAGATTTTAGTGGATAACGACATGATTCATCGAGAAAATTCTCTATTGGGGCGAAGTGAGAATTATGTTTTCATGTTAGCTTATGGGGAAAACAAGTGGTTTTAAAACGGATTCAACTCCTACAGTTATAAAGATAACATTTTGAATTATGTCTCCACTTAAAGCCAAAGAATTGTATTAACAAGTTAAGTACTTGAAATTCCCACATTTTTCTTCCTTCTCAAATGACAGTTAAAAATTAACTGTTTTATTTGCCATTTGAAAAGTAAGAAAAATTTTGCCACAAGCCAACATAATTTTCACTTCGCCCCAATAGAAATTTCTTTCAATATCATACAATAGAAGCTTAATCTAGGAGTTCTGATTTGTATGTTGTATGTAACTATTTTGACATTGCTTCCATAGATTTGTATCCTGCAGCTCCGTTTCATTTTTCAAGTGACTTAACGCAAGACAATCAAGTTATGAAACGATATTTCTCTGAAACTGATTGTGCTGAGGGAATTGGCTTATCGTGTTTGAATAATAAAGGAGGATTTTCGAAACACAGCCCATTCTTACAGGTTTGCTATGTAGATGAAAATAGTAATCATTTAAATCTCTGTTATTTGTAACAAATTATGTATGTAAATGGACAAATAAAACAAAAAGCCATGTAACTATCCCTAATGATCCTTGATGGTTCTGGATTCTCTGTATCAAAATTGTTTAGCTATAGCTGGATCTGTAGATTAATTAAATTTTTTGATCATTTTAAATCAATTAAAAATCTTGTATTACTTTAATGGATGCAATTTCTGAATTCAAACTCAAAAATTATGAATTATTTATAATTCTTTTAAATATCGTCAATTAATTGAATACATTATACTTTCGGTATCTATCTGATACGTTCTGATTTCATTTTAACTTAAATAACTTTCGTGCACCTTATTTGAATTCCAACCGGAACAAGATCCTTATTGCGGCACATCAACGATTGTTTGATCTTAACGATTCCAAGAATGGATTCCATTTGCTAATTTATGGGTATAGAAATGTATTATCCTTAACCTTATGATTGGATTACCGTTGATTCGTTCCTCAAGTAATTGAATTTAGAACATATTAATTTATTTACACAAATCAAGAATAAATGTCTTTATTTTCAAAGAATACAGTTTCTCATTGTGTGGTGTTTATTCTTAGTTTAAAAGTATTTTAACCTATCAATGAACGAAAATTATTTAAAAATGGATTATAATTCCACAAAACTCCCAGTCTTGACCATAAGTAGGTCGACATTTTTTTGGACATTTCACGAGTCTTTTAGAATTGCCATATTTGCTAATCCCATCTCCAATGTGTTGATGACCTTGCCTTTGTGATGGAAAGGGTCGAATCTCATTATATTTCTGGCACGTGTATAATAGCTATCATGGGATATCAATTGACTCCTTAAGGTCGAATTATAAATCAAGTTTCGAACTGCTTGCTGGTCCTTGGTTCTTCTTTCCTAACAAAATAAAAATTAAATATTTTATCATTATATATTCTTAATCTACTGCTGACCTATACCTGAAAGAACTTCTCTCGAAGTGTATCAGCCGCATAGTATCCAAAAGGAACATTCGGTGACCAATCATGATGGAAATGCATATCTCTCATAGCGTGAAAGGTGGATTTGGATTTTTCCCAGTCTGAAACTGATAAATGTCCGAGTCCAGGTCACGGCTTATCCAAATGAATACCTACTGTTGGGTCATCCATGGCCAAGAATCTCCACATCCTCAAGTCCATTCCACTCAGGTTGCCTAAAAAATAACACAGATTCGCTGTAATAAGTTGGGACACTGCAAGTAAATAGATATAAAAAGCGCTCTATCGAACCGTATTTTAGAATAATTTGGAATATAGTTGATATTACACCAGATAAGCTCGTCGTTGTTACAAGAGAGATTGCAAAAGGAGTTGATCCTTAAATTGGTATAGACCCTCATGTACCAGCCGTGGTAGATGTCCTGAATTTTCTTCAGATTCGGTTCCAGTCCACGTGTAAACATTTTCACATCCGAAGGGCCTTTGACAGACAAGGAATAGGAAACGACCCTTTGACCTGGGCAAATGAAACTGGCTTCTTCCCTACAGTAAGAATCCCCTCCAACAAACTTCGGCCTAATATATGCATGTAAATATTTAAAATTAGTAACGATAATGAAAATATTCGATTGAATGCAAACCGTGTAGTATTTTTTATGTTTGTTGTTTTTATATTCGTTAAGATGCTTCATGCAATTGTATTCTGGAATCCAGTGACCATATTCTTCAGGTATCTTCGACCGTTGTACTAATATAAAATCAAAACAATCAATGATTATTTAGTTAAATTGACGTCAAATAAATATTTTCTTCTTACAATCTTCCGTAATGTAATGAAATTAAAAAATGCAAAGTAGTACTCCAAATGATATTAAAATAATTAACGTTTCCTTTGTTATGAGTTTTTAAAAAAAAATCTTTTCATGACTAGTTGTTGCGATAATTATTAAAAGTCATAAAATTTTATGAACCCAACACACTTGTATTTGACATTACAAAATTAGCCTGATGATTGGATAATGAGTTCAAATGGGTCATTCACCTCATCACTGTAATTTTTTTAATTCATGTTTTCTTGAGGCAATCCAGTTCAATCAAACGAGAATAAATTTAGCAATAATTCAAATTCAACTTGGATAACTATGTACAAATTTATTAAGTGTTCAGTATGAGGGGGGAAATCTGCCATTATTGGTAGGAAAGATGGAAGGACGGCAGGATGAATTTTTGCTTGCTTCTTTCAATTTTTTTTGTGTTTACACAAAAAAATCCTGCAGGAATTCCTGCAGCCCTGCCAGAATTCCTGCAGCCCTGCCAGAAATTCCTGCAGCCCTGCCAGCAAATCCTGCAGCCCTACCAGAAAATCCTGCAGCCCTGCCAGAAAATCCTTCAGCCCTACCAGAAAATCCTGCAGCCCTACCAGCAAATCCTCCAGGATTTATTTGAGGAGTAGGAATAAATAGAATAGGAAAGTTAGTTGCTTCAAAAAACATTTTAAACCAAATATGTGTTATTCAAACTAACAAGGGCCCACATAGTCCTATAACCTGTAATAAAAATATTTTGATGGTGGGGACCGTCCATATATAACTCAAAAAGTCAGTTTAAAGAATATTTTTCATATTATTACAACCTTAAATAAAACAGTTGCCTATTCATTATTATTTTTTCCAGGATTTTTTGATGAGTAGGAATAAATAGGATAGGAAAGTTAGTTGCCTCAAAAAACATTTTAAACCAAATACTATGTCTGAAGTAGGGATGCCCCGGAATGAAAAAAATACTCGGCACCGAGTACCGAATACCTTCAAAAAATTCAGGCCGAGTACCGAGTACTCGGGGCATCCCTAGTCTAAAGGTAGCATTAATTTTAACTTAGTATTTTATTTATTGTCAATGTTTTCTATCCACGTCCCTATGAGACAAATACGGGTATTTTCAGTTTTTAAGACTATTTCAGAGCCTACTGTAGATACAATTCCAAATATTGTCAAAAAAATATTGATTTCTAACAAAATATATTGCCAAAAATGACTTTTAAAGTTTTAATATTCCCATAACCGGCTGTTGCTGAAATGGGCCATTCG
>JAQGBQ010001833.1:0-10216 GCA_034698485.1 Vertagopus arboreus
AATCAGCATAGTTGAATTAGTCTATTTATACTATTTACATTCTAAATCTCGTTTAGCAGTTGGGTACCCTCCATTGTCAATACAATTGCAATCCAAGCCACTAGAAACATCGCTTGAATTGGATTTTTGTAGTATTACTAAATTAAATGATCAAGTTTGTAAGATTTTAACATTCGACTCTAGTACTTCTCCTGGTTTCCTGCAAGGCTTTCAGAGTATGTCGGAAACTGAACAAAATCGCGCTGCTTTGGAGAGAAAAAGGAATTTAACTAAAAGTATTAAGCATGGAAAGCTTTTGCTAATGACAGCCCTTGCGTCCAACAATAGCTTTGATTATGAAGCGAATTTGAAAGATTTGGATAATTGTAAAAATTCAGCGTTTATTGAAACCCAGGAAGTTTTTGATCATTTCTTGCGTTCAGTATTCCCGGTAAGGTCGGCAAAAAAGAATTCAATGTATTACAAATCTGAGGATACTTTTCTGGAAATCACAAAACATATTTCTTTTACTTTTAACCTGAATCACGTCGTTGTTAGACGATTTAGAGGGACTATAGAGTCTGGAATTTATAATTACTGGAGGAAACTATTGACTTATGCTAAAATTCTTCCGCATATTAAGTTTAAAACTGAAACCGGATTTGTTGCTCAAGAACTGAAAAATTCGAACATTGTTACCATCTTTTATGCCTACATTTATTAATTTGCTTTGTCCTCGTTGTCTTTGTTCTTGAACTAGTGTGCACAAATGTTGCAATTATCCGTTTTGGAATTTTGTGTTTATTTAAATTGAAACTTTCGTTATGGCTTTGAATTTTTAATAGAGACTACGAAATTATTTTTTTTATTGTCCTTACAAACGATACATCAGAATTTATAGTAAGAAATCGAGATATACGAAATATTTGCTAGTTAGTGAAAACAAACCATTAAATTGAAATAAATTCGATTAGAGACAAAACTTAAAACAGAAAGATGAGTCAATGTAAGCTAAATCAACAAATAAAAAATAAGCTTTAATGGGCAACAATATGTAATGTAAATATTTGTGTAAAGGTTCGGAATAAAAACTACAAAAGTGTACTATTTTGTTGTCACAGACCGTATAAAATATTTATTTTCATAAAGCAGCGGAGAGAATTTATTAGCTTATATTTTATTGCAGCAATTTAATAAAATAATTTCATGTTTCAAAATTCCCATGTGTTTATTCTCCTTTGTTTTGGCTTTTCAAGCAAAAATATGTACCTTCATATGTATTTCAAGGATTTAAATAAATATTCTAACCAAAAGGGCCATTCATAAGTAATGTTAAAATTGGGGGATTAAAACATTAGAAAGCAGAAAACATTTGTGAACTTGGGACCATCAAAGACAAAGACGTGTTCTTTCAAATGAAATTAAACTACTAAAAAATTTAAGAATTCAGTTTTTTCAATTTTTCCCATATTGTTGCCATCCTTCGGAAAATTGCATGATTTTAGAAAAAACTGGAATCGTTTTAATTTTTGAATTGAAAGAACAACTTTTTGTGATTACAAAATTGCTCACATTTTAAACGTTGGACTAAAGTTCGATTTTTGCCGGAATTTTTGGAATAAAAAGGGGAATTGTACGCTTAAAGAATAGGACAGAAATAACATTTCCTGTTATCAGATCTAACTTTTTTTTAATGTACAAAACTAAAATTATAATATTAAAAAAAAGGTTTCCTGATCAATGTCATTTTGCAGCGTGTATTCTTTAAGCTTACAATAAGTAGATCAATCTTTTTAGTTGGAAAGTCATATAATATTTTACTTGATGGATTAATTTTTCATTTCAAGTTTATATGAGACACTGTAAATTTCCAAAGCTGAAAAGAAATTTGCTTCACGATCTTTTTACCTTCATTATTTACTTAAACACTAAATGAGTAGTAGTAGAATGGCGTCAATTAGTAGATTATTAATTGATAAACAATGGTATTTCCTAATCCAACCAACAAAAGATTTCTTCCACGTCCTTTGACAGTAAGTAGTAATAGTAAAACTCTAGCTTCATGAATTAAAATGAATATAGAAAGCTGTTAGTCACCGTTCTACTTAAGAAAGATATTATTAACTCTTCCTGTAGAGAACAAGGTTTATCCACTTTAAACCTTCATTGTATATTTTCGTGTTTTAAAACGCAGAAAACATAATTAATATCGTAAGGTTATCAAGTACTTTAGAAGTGAAGTTAATTGTTTAAAACTCATGAGAGTTTGGAAAGCAATCCTTATACATAATCGAGTAGGAATGTCCGTGTGTCGTTTGCTACTCCTCCTTAACCACACATCCTATTTTAAATCTGAATAGCTCATTGTAAAAGTCTCCTCGAGGATTTAAGTGATCAAATTATGTTTTACAAAATATTGACCCCTGACCTTTAAATAGGTCAAAACAAGGTCAAATGCCACAGAACAGCCGATAGCCTGTCGCTTCCAGCTACTATCGGCTGCTTTGTTTGTCAAATGCTTGGTTTTGAACAAAGCTAGCGCCTTTCTAACAGTTGCTTTAAGGCGACGGAGTATTAATATAATTAGTAAATTCAAATGCGCCTTGAGAACTATCTGGTGACATTTCTTTATCACTAATTACCATTTTGTCTTTGTCTTCATAAGCATTTTTTTCAAGAGTAAATATTCAAATGTAATGAACTTTGCCGCTTAAAATGTTTGTCATTGAGAAATGCAGGTAATGATAAAAGTAATAAAAACAGGAAATTGAGGTACTTTTGTTTACTTAAAAATGAAAATCAAATTCTAGGAACATGCTACAGAGTTGATTATTATCCGAAATAAAAGATAAATGCTGTGTCTACAATCCTCATTTTCAATAATTGTAAAAACTAGCTTATACAATAAACAATAAATGCATTTGAATCAATAAATTTTTATTTCAAAACTAATTAAGCTTGAAACAATTTTATGCATTTAATAGTATATTTTGAAAGTGAGGATCATAGGTAGAAAATTTATCTTGGATTTCCAATAATAATCAGCTCTTTAACATGTTCCTAGAATTTTATTTTGATTTTTAAGTAAACAAAAGTTTTACTATTGCAAAGCCCATCCCCGCGAGCAAGAGTAAGAGGGAAACACCATACAGGGTCTGTCGGCTTAAAGTAAATGTGGAAATTCTGATGCAATCTCAAAAATGCTTTCATGACCACTGACCTTTAATTTTAGCTCCGCTTTGCAGGGCCTTTAATCCTAGTATTAATATAGAACACAATTAACAATTAATCTAGTTTTTGTTTAATCAAATTAGTTAAGCTTGTTTTTATATTTCACGCTAAAATTTTATTAACTTTGTCAGCCAAAATTGAACTTATCATTATTGAAGTAAACAATGTTTGCTATTACTTCTCACGTCCAATTTATTAGTAAATCTGCATATGTGACTATGCGAATGAAACACAAACTGTTGTCATAATTTATTTGAATTCATGTTTATTTTTGCAAAATAAGAAGCATTTGATCAACACGCATCTTTCTACAACATTTTAAATCCCTAGCTTACAAATTAAGGTTAAGGTGTATAAATTCAAAAATGTACATATGTAGCTGTCTGTTTTATTGTTTTATTAAATACAAGAATATAGCCCGGCCCGCGAGGGGCCTGGGGATAAGTCGGCTTATTATTTGATAGTTATTTAGTTAAATTGATAGTCAAAGTATAAGAACCATTAACCAAAAAAAATATTTAGTTCGAGCAAAAACAGAAGTACCACGACCCGGCCTCGAACCTAGGCCGCTTGCTGACTTTGGAATTGTAAGGCGACGCACTACCTACTTCGGCCAAATTGCATTAGTAACTTTTTAGCTGAATTTCCCTTGTTATGCGGAGTGGCAACGAAGCTGCAAACTCCTTCTGCGCTTGTCGAGTGTGGATCACGGATACACATTGGGATATTATATATATAGATATTTTCAAACTAAAATTATAAAATTTCTATTAAATAAATTCAATTCTATAAAATAAAATTCTGTTTTTATACAAATATTTGAAATTGAAGTTAACACCGAATTTATGACAAAGACAATCTAAATAAACAAAATATTTTATTTGTTTCTTAGCCAAATAGTGTTATTTAATGAAATAATTATTCGCCTTATTATAACACTACGGGATTATTTTGCTGAAAAGTAAATAAGAAAAATAAATACATACATAACGACATTATACGTAAAATTATTATGCATCCTTTTTAGTGTTGGTTCTTGAGAACTACATAAACTGATATTATCATCAAATCTCGATCAATTTGTTTTAAGTACCCTAACCTACCCTAATGATAATTACCATCAGGTTTAACTACAGTTCTTTAAATTAAGACTTTAATTTATGGATGCCGTAAATTAACATAGCACATTAACAAAATTTAGCAAAAAAATTAATAAAACAATTCATCCTAATATTTTAATTATAGCTGAAAACATTTGCAGATTTGCTATTAACAAATTGATATTAACCATCAATCACTTTAATTTAATTTAATCAGAGCTGATAAAATGTATTTGCTCTAAAAAATAAAATATTTATTGTTAATCGGCATTCCATATTTACAGTCACACATTTAGACCAAACGGCAGTTTTATAATTTCCTGCGCGTGCAAATCTAACATAGTTAATGATTTCAATGTCGCTTTAAATGTCTTGCTAGATCGGCTGATCTGTTGAAAAGTTTCTTACAAACTATAAAGCATTTAAAGTGCTGTTCTTTGGTATGAATCCGCAAGTGGGTGTAGAACTGCTGTGGTCTATTAAACGATTTAGAGCAAAAATAACATTCATTTGTTTTCTCTTTCGTATGAGTTCCAGAAATATGATATTTTAGATGGCAGTTGGATGAAAATCCTTGTCCACAAATGGGACATTTATATGGAAGATTGTGGTGCTTCATATGAGAATTCAGGGTGGAATTATTTCCGAATGATTTTTGACAGACTTCACAATTGAGCCAGGATTCCGGATTGTCACCTTGATTGTGTTCACTTATCAGATGATATCGGAGAAGATTTCTCCTTGAATACTTCTTGGGACATAATTCACAACTGAATGTAGTAGTAATTACGGAGTGTCGAGATTTAATGTGGCTCTTTAGGCCACCATTTGTGACAAATTCTTTGTTTTTACAAAATTCACATTTGTATGGTTTTTCTCCAGTGTGTCTCTTCGTGTGTCTGGATAAGTCATTTTTTCTGTTGAACCTTTTTGCACAGATTTTACAGTTAAACGAAGAATCATTTGAATGAACATCTCTCAAGTGTTCGTGTAATCGGGTTTTAAGCTTGTATCTTTTGTCACAAATATCACATTGAAATGGTTTTTCATCCGAATGACTCGATTTATGGTCATTGAGATTACTTTTCGTTTTAAATCGCTTCGGGCATTGTTCACATTGAAAATTGCAAGTTGATTCAGAATGCATTGAAATTTCATGCGATCTTATACACTTGACAGTTTTGAAAGCAGAACCACATGTTTCACATTTGAATGGTCTTTCTGTAGAATGTTTGAAGGTCAAGTGGCTTGATAGCTGATGTACTAGGCCGAATTTCGTGTCACATAATTCACAAGTAAAGGGCTTTTCACCCGTGTGAATTTTTAAATGTCTCGTTAAGTGCGAGGATGTTGACAAGGATTTCGGACATTCTGGACATTGAAAACGCACCAACTGTTTTTTACTTTGATTAGACATTGCTACATTAATATAAAATATTAAATAGACTTTCTCAGTAGATTGTTTAGACTGTGAACTGTGCAACTTTAAATGACCAACTGAATTTTTTTTAAAATAAAAATCCAATTATGTTTTTTAGTTCCGTCTAAAATTCTGAGAAGGCTGAGGGATACATATCTATAGATTTAAAGTTCACATTGCAGCAAGGTATTATAATACTTTATGAAGAACCTTTTTTTGTACAGAGATTAACATTTCTACTTTTGTCTCTTAAGCAAAAACGATTTTAAAGGGTGAATGTCTAAGCTCTCAAGGAAAGGTTCAAAGCCAAATTCTTATATTTGGTTATCAGTGTAGATTTAGTTAGAGTTTTTAATATCGTAGCCAGGTAAAATTCTAAAAGGGATTAGGATTAAAACCTTAATTTGTTGACAGAAGGGAATGTTCATTTATTCCAGACCCAAATAATTTCAGTGTATACCTAATGTAGAATTTCATCTGAACAGTTTAAAAGATGTCAAAGAAATAATCGTTTTAACTTTAAGAATTTTTTTAGTGTTTCCCTAATTGCTTTTTACCTGTTTTTAACATACGAATAAATATTTTTTATGACTTTAAAAGTTTTAATAATTAAATGAGCAGAGATTGAATGTAGAGATAGATAAACTTTCCTAATTTAGTTTTTTTTATATTTTATGGAAATCAGGGTGTTTTGACAAGTACAGTAAAATTGTGAATAAATCAATAAACTCTGAATTTTGGGGCAAATTGCTATCAACGATTACATGCAACATGACTTTGAATAAGTATAAACAAGCTTTATAGTAAACGATGAATATTATGAACTTAAATTCTACTTTTTTTATCAATCATATTATATTTATGTATGCAAACTACACTTAAGCTGTTGAATCGTAATTTTTATTTCTGATAATAATGTTATACGTATACTAATTGTAAGTATATATAAAGAATGGATAAAATGTTTGAGTTTTTTAGTGTTTTTCGCTGATTCTTTTACAGCGTCTATAATTCTGAATAAATTATTAAGCCAAAAAATACAGTTTTAACATTTTTAAACATGTTTACACCAAATAAAATTTGCGACGTTCATGATATGATATTAAATTAAATTCTCCAAAAATATACGAACTTTCTCCAAAATATTATACAAAATAGATACTATCTTTTACTTAATTTAAATTGTAGGTAAATCCATGTGGATTCAAACCTCTTGCGCGTCTCGTAAACTATTGGTGACCAGTTAATTCTGACGATTTCAAGAAATAAAGCCAACCCAGAAGAAAGAATGGATATAAAATAAATATAAAAAACGGTCTGCACAGAGCCATCTAAATTCAAAGGTTCAACCGGTACAGATTCATGTTTTGCAGTTTCATTCAAAGTGAAATTCAATCGATCTTTGTACTCTATGAGTGAAAAATATTCAGAGATTTTTTCAAAAATTCCAGAAGAAATCAAAATCTCAAAATTCTTTGATACACTCGGATAACCTTGTCTTCCAAAGGACCAGGATTCGAACGTTTTGAACATTTCATCTGTCCCTGTGATCCAATTAATCCAAGGGTAGTGCTTTGAAAGATATTTCTGCTCATTTATAACCACCGAAGAATAATCCACGTATGCAACTTTGCCACATTCGGTGAGTTCCTTTTCAATAGCTGATTTGATGTCATCGGCTCCATCTTGGGACAAATATTTTGGCGCTACTACTCTCCGAGGATTAAATAAACTGAAGACTAAAGCCTCTTCGGTTGTTTCGAATTTGAGCGCTGGTCCTGTCCATTCGCCTAGAAACCGGCCAGCATAATTCCGCAGTGAGGCATCAAAAGTGTAACTAGTTGCATGATTAATATGACGAAATTTTTTTGAAGAGAGAATTCTGCAAATAAAATCAATGAACAGTAATCACACATTTTTAGTTTGGTAAAGACAAAATACAGGATTTATATTTTTAAAAATTCTACCTGAACTTGCCGTCATCTTTGAAAGGTTTTCTAGCCAAAACAAATTTCGTTTTAGTACCGTTTTTCGTAAAGTTGAAAGTTTCCCGCCAAAGAGTCCGGTTGCAAATGTCATAAGGGTCGCAATTAACTTGTGTTAAGTTATGAAACGTCTCAACGGTGTTATAAGGCCATGCTGCGGTTAGTCCAGTAATTGCAAGCCCGATGTAGCCATTTGTAAGTACGAGCCCCGCCATTGACCAAAATGTGTATACCAACTGATAAGGGAATTTCTTAAGCAATACATCCGGCACTGGATAAGCCTCTTCTATAAGCGTAGATAAAACAAAGAAATACGGCGAGAATGGGAGTTTTAATTTTAGCACCTTTTTTATATAAAGATGGAGTAAAACAGCCATGACGAACATAGATGGGAGTAAAGTAGCCCAAAGATTTGTTTGAAATGGTTGAATATAAAAATAAAAACTGAGTTGTTTTTCTACATAACAAGTAAGAAATATGTACTCGGTATGTTTTAAAAAAACTGAGTTCTGATACACCATATCTATATCTGGTTTTGTGTCAAATTTAATTAGCGGTCGCCTGATCCAAACGGCCAAAGATGGAGGGCAGTTATTCTTACAATTATTAATTGTTGAGTTCGATCTATGCAAAAGTATACTAAAAACGTGCAAGTTTAGGCTCAAGGTATAGTGATTCAAAGGTAATCGAAATGGATTTAGTTCCCTATTTATATGAATGTCAGTTGGTGTCAGTGAAACGTTTTCCGTTTGCCATTCTTTAGCACTAACTGCTTTGTGAAGAAGTTTAAATTCCTCAACATTTTCAATCACGTTTTGGCTTGTTGCAATTAATTGGATTCCTTTACTGTGACAGTATGCACACATGTAAAATGATTTGTGTTCTACGGCATTATCCGGAGTTAAATTTAATACACGAATTCCAATGAACAAAGGCGGTTTTTCATACTTCTTTGATATGGCGCTGTTCAGGATTGCAATCAGGTTGTCTCTAGGTAATGAAGTAATATAAAGATAATAGCGGCTTACTGTTGCATACCATGAGTAGGAAATTTGAACGTGCTGATTTAATGTATAGATTAAATAAGTTTCGTATATGGCGTCCCCAACAAGATCTACCAGTTTATCATTATCGCTGATGGAATGAAAAAAAGTGATGACAAAAATGCAGTTTATTCCTTTCGTCTTTAGTGGATTTATGAACATATAGTAAGTAGGTATAGATCGAATTGTAACTGGATGAGTGATTATCGGCTCTAAATCCACCCTGTCAGATACTATGTGGAGGTGACAGTTATGGATATTATTTATTACTCTGTGAACTTCAGTGGAAAGTTTAAGTTCAAGTCGGTCGCCGTAAATCGTTGCAATAACTTGTGAATTGTCAAGAAAATTCAATAGAATAAGCAAAAGTGCAAATTTTTTTTTATAATATCCCATCTTTACAACTTATTGTAAAATAGTTAGTCAGTAATATCGTATCGTCCTTGTTGGACGCAGTGTTGGAAATGAAGTGACGGTTTGACTTTCGACTCCAAAGACACTGTGCTAAAGAATGATTAATTATTCAAACGTTTCATTTCCTGCAGGCTTGGGTTTGGGCTTGGCAGAAATATATCTATATTATTCAAAAGCCTTATATGACTAAAGTTTTTGACCAAAGTCTCTCAAGACATCAGCTTGAAGCTACGAAAAAAGTGGGCATTGAATATCGGTTGTCGATCAATATCTCGTGTATAACTAGAAGAATTAGTTATTGATTTTTCAAGCTCATGAAATATGTAAACGTTAAGCCTTTCAGTGTAAAACTTGTTTGCTTGGCACTAAAAATCCCCTTGTATAAATTGAACATTGTAAAATACATATGTGTTATTCTTAGTAAAAAGGGCCCACATGCCTTTTAAAGTTTAAATATTCCCATATTCCCGTTTTAGCTGAAATGGGCCGTTCGTATAACATTTTGACCAATCAAAAAAATACTAAAAATATAAATGTTTAATTTATGTTTCTAATAAGAAGAATAAAATATTCCTTAAATTACAGGATTTTTGAGTTGTGTATGAACGGTCCTCACAATCAAAATATTTTAGTTAAAGGTTATAGTACTATCTGGGCCCTTTTTAGTTAGAACAACACATATGTGTTCAACAAAAACGCATTAAGTTATGATATATCTTGACACATGCGGGGTGAAGCAAAGGTTATGGTAACTTGTAAGTTTTTGCTTTTTTGAAGTTTTAAGTTACAAATTTTCTAAAACTCACTTTTTAGCCCGAGCTAGGGCTAGAAGTTCCCATAAAGGGGTTTCACCCCTTAATCAATGTTACAGAAAATGACCCTACGGTACCACCACGGGTTATTTTAAGAATGAATGTACAACGTTCCGCCAATAATGTGACACATTATGCTTAGGGCTATACAAAGCTCGTAGCACGACATAAGACCTCTGTAAAAAGACCTCCAACAAAAACACCTCGGTCAAAACACCTTTGATCAAAAACA
>JAQGBQ010001834.1:0-10210 GCA_034698485.1 Vertagopus arboreus
GAGGAATTAGAAGAGTTTAAGCAAAAGATTACAGCTCTTTGGGTGGTCAATTTAATTTGCTTTTCTGTCATATTTTTACTTATTCTCATTGGATTGATTATGATATGGAAGGTAACACAGGTACGATCCAACAACTTTCAGGACAGGGTAGCATTTCAAAATACACAGAAAGAATGTCATGATCCGATTTTATTATTGCATTAAAGTTAACATAATTTCTGATTGTGTGTAAATGAACTGGAAATCTAAAAAGGCTAATTGTAATTAGCATTTAAATATGCTCTGTAAATTGTTAAGATTTTGTGACAAATAATCTTCTTTGACGCCTGTACAATCAAAAATTGTTACGTTTGGTAACCTTTAAAAAAAGATTTTTGTGTTTCAAATTTGCTGTTGCAAATAATTATCCTACTTTAAATACTAGTACTACTGCTATATCAGTAAATTTAAATGACATGAAATGGCATTTATCGATAATTCTATTACATAATTTTTTTGTAATATGCTTGTAAATAAATTGAATGAATAATTTACACTATTTTAATCCTTAATAGAACCATTTTTAAAATACTACATATTTAACAGTCTACAAATTTAGAACGACTTGTTTTCAATTACAGTAACGTGTGTCCATTTTTTGTATAGATTAACACATACTTACATAAACCTATGAAATAGCTGATTCATTTATCTGTTAAATTTGATGTTTTACTTCAAAATGTTCTCTATTTTAGGGAGAAAAGTGTACAAGGAAAAATTAGTTTGTAAAACTGCGTAAAAATATTGAATTTACCCTTTAAAATAATTCACCGATTACAGCTTTCATTTATTTAATACCTCATTTTGTAACATTGGTCAAATTAATATTATTGAGTTTGATTGAAAAACACAGCGAAAAATTGATCCATAAATGGTTTGCATTCACAAAGTAAATACCGTTGTAAAATTAATACAAATAGCAGAAAAAAATCACAGATTGTAAACCCACTTTGTCGACATTTCAAAAGTACGATTAAGAATATGCAAACAATTTTGTTGGCATATGATGAATGTTACTCTTTTATCATTTGTACTTTTAAAATATTTTACGATATTAAAAAGCCTAGTTGAAGTATAAAAAAAACTTGAGAATTTAATCGAAACATTTTAAAAATTATAATTTAAAACTTATAAGAATATAGACCATTGTAGTAACGTTACCATACTCTTGTTATAAATATTGTAAAATTTTATGGTTTTATAAATGTGTTTTTCTTTCTACGATAAGGTAGGTACGAGTATTCCCTGTAAAAAAAATAGTTTTGCGATTCAGGGAAGGGCTTTTAAATGTCCCTAAACTTGTAAAATAACCGACTTGCCTAAATTTGAAAGTCGGGACTGACATCAGGTGATTAGGAAAATACAAACTCATGTAATTTAAATGTTTAAGGGCATTATTTTATATTATATATTTATTAAATTGGTATAAAAATATTAGTTTATTTGAAATAGAAGGTATTTCTAATTTTGAAGTTTAAAATTATGTGTAATGAGATGTAAGAAAGTTTCGGGGGTAAAATATATTTTGACAATTTTGAAGAAAAACTAATTTCTATTTTCAATATTTTGAAAATAAAATTTGGTATTTTCCAGATTTTGGAAAAAGCATTTTGAGGTGTAGCGGAAAGTATTTTGGATTTTGTCATTTTTGAATAGTATTTTGTAATTTACCTTATTCCCTTCCCTGAGAATCAGCGTTGTATTTTGTTGTAATTCTTTGACAAAGCAAATATCAATACTTTTTTGAATTCATTAGTTTACTAAATTAAAGTATTACGCGATGTATTTCAAAGGACATGGCACACAGTAGACGGGTTTTGGCTTTATACAGATTTTTTCAAATCTTTTATATGTTGTGCAGAATATTAAGGCCATCATTTATTAGTATTACGCCGACCCTCTAACTTGACCCAATTGACCTCTAGAAGGGTCAAAAGATCCCCAAAAACACACAGAGGAATTGGCAATGAATTATTTTGTGGACTGGTGGCGACATCCGCGCAAGCTAAAGGAACTAAAAAAACACTTTTTTTTGTTGTTTTTTTGACCTAGCGCTTTACCCTTAGGTCACAGAGGTCAAATATTTAGGTTTTTATTTTTCAGTGAAAAATATCCTATTTTTTGGTGTATCATATGTGCGGGTTGGAGACAAAAAATGTCTTCCTTTTGGGGACTTTTGGCCCTTCTAGAGGTCAATTGAGTCAAGTTAGAGGGTCGGCGCAATACTAAAAAATGATGGCCTTAATATTCTGCACAACAAATCAATGAATTAGGTTTTATTAAATAGATAATGTAATATACTTAGGAAATGTAGGTTCCAAGACATCCATTGATAAATATATATAAGAACACTAGGTATTAACAAAACCTAAGCAATCTCAAAATAAAACTAGGGAAAATTAAATGTCAATATGAATTTAGATCATGTTTATGATGTTGTTTTATGTGAAGCATCTAATATTACAGAGCAGAGCTTTCTAAACCTGGATTTAAACAAATATGAAGCTCAAGGCTCAATAGATTTTTACAAAAATTGCTCTTTTTTGTTTTGATGTTTGGATAAAAAACTAAAATTAATTATAAAAACATGTTTAAAAACCGGCACAGTAGAAATTCCCGTTTGACTTGCCTTAAAGACAAACATATTTGAATTTGAAAATTCAAAACCTTGAAACTATCAAAAATTTCAAGCAAAATATAAATTCTGTTGTTTAAACTTTTTCATAAGAATTCATAAGAAACTTTTTTATTTTAAAAGCGTTGTATATTCTAAGGTTCGGAAAGAAATAATAGCCGGCATATATAATTAATAATCAAAACTTTTAGATCTAAGTAGGAAATGTAAATAATTTAATTTAAATTATTCTCTAAATATCATACTATTAATCCTTGATGTCTTCCCGGAATTTGCTCATAGGGCTTATAGAGCACGGCTTATATATCTTATAGGGCTTTTAGGTCCAAGTTAACTACTCTTTCATTTCTTTTCACAGTTTTATGAATTTAAAGTCTTTGGATTCGTCTTCAAAATTTGCATCCCAACTAACAAAAAACGATGAGTTTCGATAAGTTTCGATGTAAAAAATGCATTAATGTTCCACGTGATTGATGTTTTTTGACCCAAGAGTGAATGGAGAACAATAGAATGTATCAGCTAAACATTCTATACCATGAGCTGGTAGCTTAAGAGCACTTTGCATACAGTTTAAATACAATCCGAGTAAACTACATTGAAACAATTTAAAAATCTATCACATGGAAAAATTTAATATTGGAAAATAATATGAGATAATATTATAATAAGGCAATTAGAATGGAATTTAGGTCAGGAGTCAAATAAACTTTGGTGCATCCTTTCCTTTCTGGCAGCTGGACAATAAACCAGTCCCATGGTCGACTAAGGCAAATAAACTTTTATTTTACCTGGATACCGGCCACCTCAGCTAGAATGCAACAGCATGTACTTGTATAAATACACAAGCGATCTAATAAATATGAAATTCTTGTTTTTGGACCCCCACCGATTCACACCATATATATTTACTTCAGCTTCTACTTCTTTTAAATGAGTCATTTAAAATACCTAATAACAACACATGCTGGTCGCTATAATAATATGAGATTGTAACAAAGTTCTTCATTATTTGTAGTGTCTAAGATACTGTCTTATTAACTGTGCTTTGCTGCTTTATGTAAGACTTAATTTTAAGTTGTCAAAATCAAGACAATTATTTGTTTGATCTCAGGAAAGTAACACATCGAATGTTTTACTTTTTTAAAAAAAAAAGATTGAAAAAAATTTGAAAAATACTGGGTCATCGGGAGAAAATAGTTGATACCGTGACAAAAGATAAATAAAGTGTCAACATTTTAGAACAGTTATCAACTACAGTTAAACCTCAAAAAATATTTAATCGAAAGTAATTTGATCAAATAGCTTCATTTGCTTTTGCTTAAGACTGGGTTTCGTGAAATTGAAAACGGGACAAAGAAGCCATCTGAGGAACGTTTTAAACGAATAACCTGAGAATTTTAATTTTTATGCAAAAATTCATTTCAAAAGTCGCAAGAACTAATAAACGTTTTAAAAACTGATGAATGAAGGTCTCCCCCCATCGGGGGCGCGGTAGGCAAGTTTTAAATATTGCTCAACAATTGTGGCCTTACAAAACCCTTTATGTAAGAAGCTTTAATTAAATTATGACGATGGTTTATCCTTAAAATATTTAGATCTATTGATCTTTTTCAAAATCTTGTCATAACCCTTTTTATTTTTCCTACCATAAAGAAAACAAAAATTCTTGATACATCTATCTAAAAAATATCTTGCTGCAAAATTGCTATTTTTAATAATCATAACAATTTTACATAGTTTATCGAATTGCAATGGAATCTGGTTTTTTAAAACGAACTTTGCTTTTTATTTGTAAAAGAATTAACATTTTTGTTAAACATTTCTTTGATATTGACTTGTCATCTTGGAAAAGCTGGTTATTTGGTTTTTTCAAAGCAGGACAAATATTTTGCCTCCTTCCTATTCAATCTCGATTTGAAACCGAGCTGCAGTTGAGAGTGACTAAAAATAAAGCACAGTTTGCGATTTGGATTTGCTTTGTAATATGGCTGACAATAGACGACATTTATTTAGCCATGGTTGTTGCAACAGCAAACTTTAAGGATCTGGGGTATGAAGAGACTATGAAACTACTGATGCATTTCATATCCCGATTTGGTAATCTTTTAAATAAAAAAATTAAAGCGTTTATATTTACTTATTTGAACTTTGATTAACAAAAACATTTTTTTAGGGGCAACATGCTTGATTTTTGGATATGCTGCTAACGTAAAACTGATCGCTTATGTTTTTAATCAGACCTATATTGTTCATGCAGATTTCAAGAGTAAGCTAGTTGTTTTTAAATCTATTTTTAATTCTTTTTAAAATTTAAAAAAAAATATTAACGAGCATTGCCGGTTTTAAATATTTCTTGCAAAAGGCTGCAGAAGTGATGTAAATTTTGCAGTACTTTGTTTTATTTCGAACGGAGCTATTATGATTATTTGTTATTATATTGCAAAAACAGACATAGATGGAGCCAGATCTAGGACAAATGACGGAAAAGGTTTGAATGGTTGTTCATCAAAAACGTAAATATCTAATTTGTTAGCTTTTCAAAAATTGATAACGAAATGTTATGTCCTCGATATGGCTCCTTCTCTGTAAACAAATAATCTTACAACCATAAAATAACATCAGTACAGATCTTCAACACTTGTGTAGCTTTGTTAACAGGCTTTGGATTACATACAGTTAGGGAGAAGTCCGGTTTTTTAAGACCTCTGGCCTATTTCACCACTTTGCAATTTTCACTCCGCACTCTGCACTCCGCAATTTTCAAAAATAGAAAAGTGCGGAGTTGGAGCGTTTCACCAATTCGAAGTACTCCGCTCCGCAATGTCGGTTAAATTGCGGAGTAAACATTTTCACTCCGCAGTTTTCAATTTTTTAACCCCGGCTCCGATGGCTTATGGAATAGTGTTAGTGTCTGTCTGTCTGTCTGTCTATATTACATTATAAGTAACTGTTACCGATTGACTGGAAATTCTACAAATTCTACATTGGTCTAAGATAAAGTTACTTTAAGCAGCTAAAAAGGGCCCGTTGTTTTTGACCAAATTGATCCAAAATCATGACTTAATTACCAAATTAATTTTTTTTAAGGTTCTAAGTTAACTTTAAACCCGCATAGGCCATTTTATTATAAAAAATCTCATTTCCGGTACGTAGTACTCAACTATATTAGTCGACCAAAATTAAAGTTTTTACAGTTTGTAAACTGTGGTGAATTAAGCCAATTCTCCATTTTTGCAAGTTGAGATTGAAAAATTATAAAATTTCATGAAAATTGTATATCCCGAGGGTCACTTGGATCCAACATGTTATAATTTACTATTAAAAAATTAGACCTCATAAGGAACTACTCTAGTAAATTTCAGCTTTCCATACATGTTGCAGTATATTACTTTTAGTTGTTGAACGGGTTTTAACAATTTGAATATTCCTTAAAGTACATTTAAAAAACAAACAAAAATTTTAATAATCTACTGCAAAAAAATTTTCGATAAGTTTTTATAGCAATTTCAAATTTCAGTGACAATTTCATGGAATATGCAAGGGGAATTTTAAAAGTTTGACATGAAATATCTGACAATTATAATTAGGTTTATTTATAATTTATATTTAGGTTCAGTATTAGTATTCATATTTAGGGATCATAAGCTATCCCTATTCAAACTCTCGAATTTGTGTATCTTTCTTAAAACGGTTTACAAAATTTAGTTATGATTACATACGAATAGACCCACATGCCCCCACGGGTCAACACTTCACCGGATTTTTCCTATCTTCGAACTTAACTTTTGTATTGACCCAATACACATGTGTACCAAATTTCAAGTCGATCGGGTAAGTTTGAGAGTTATCGTGATGACAGTTAGACAGACATGATGGGTACATAAGCCCTGGCTCGGGCTAAAAAGGGGAGTCGATCAAAAAATATAATTTTTTTACAATTCACGGCGATCCTACTAAGTATTTTTAAAAAGTTTAAATCTACATTCTGAGCATTTTTGAAAACGTTACAAATTTCGAAACACATTTTGAAATTTTAAATGTGTCTATATTCTTAATTAGAACATCATTTCAGAACGAAAAAACTTGTGTTTAGAAATGAAAATTTTCGAAATATGGCTCAACAGTAATCGTCCTATTCGAGGTGGATTCGGAACAATGCAAAATTTTCAGTTTCTGTTACTGTATTACGTTTTTAGAAGTTTGTTTTAATCACGTACAAAACCCTATCCAATTTTGATCTATTTCAAAGTCTCGAGTCAACCCCTCAGAGCAACCGATTTTTGCTTTTGTTTTAACAAAAATATATATGTACACTAAATTTCAAGTCAATCGGGCAGGTTTCAAGAAAGTTATCCTAATGACAGACGGACACAATAATCACACAAGTCCTGACTCGGTCTAGAAATTATAAATCTCTAAGCATTCACTGAAGAAATAAGTCGAATCTACTATTTTATAAAATTTTATTATAAGTTTTTCTAAAATCCGCCTAAAAAATATATAAAGTATGGATAAAATGTAGCGTGAAGTGCCTCTCGACTCTTTGCAAAAAACAGTGAAAATTGCGGAAAGAAAACTGCGGAGAAAAGTTTGGTGAAACGGAAAGTGAAAATTTTCTGATTTTACTCCACAAATTTTGCTCCGCAGTTTTCACTTTTCACTCCGCAATTTCTGGCTATGGTAAAACGCTCCACTCCGCAAAAATTGAAAAAATTGCGGAGTGCAAAGTTGCTGGTGAAATAGGCCCCTGGTCCTGGTTTTTTCAAGACCAAACAGGCCTGAAAAAAAGGACCGAGTCCTGAAAAACTGGACCTAACAGTTTTTTCCATGGGTCCTAAAAACAGGACCAGGTCTGGTTTTTGCAGGGTCCTGAAAAAACAGGAGTTCTCCCTTACTGACATAAATAGATTTGCGCATTTTTTAAATATCTTTCAGGGAATTCGCTCAAACGGAAATATGCAAAAATTGATGATGCAATGCTACCTTTCACGTGGTTTGCGTTTCTCTTCACATATCTACAACCCATCGGTCCATCGATTCAACATCTAAATGAGAGGCACAGCATACGCTATTGGGGATCTCAGATTCTCCCACGAAGTCTCTACGATTCGATAGCAATCGGGGCAATGTGCTTCTTTTTGGAAACGATATTGTGTTTTTTTAGTGTTTTTGGGACGGCATTTGCAGCTTCATTTCTCTATTACTACACACAGTTGACAAGATACTGGTTACGTAAAATAAGGTAAGTAACACTTTCAAAATTTTACGTGGCCGCAGAATATATACAGTACTTAAAAAACGAAGTTCGAAAAAAATATAAAGAAAGTTATTTCCTTCAGTAATTAATCTCTTTTATAGATAAAAAAAGTTCTACGTATTTATTTTAAAATTGCTTCAGTGTTTTTTTTGAACATATCTGTCCCCGGGAAATTCTTAGTTTTACCTTTTCCAAAAAACACAAATAATGGGCCACAGAAAAAATTCTTACCCATAGATGACATTAGAGACTTTGAGATTTCATCCAAACTCTAGAGATTCTCACAGTAGCTCAATATTTTTGTGCGGGAAGTTTAAACTACCGTGAAAATTGTGAGCGAAAAGTTGGAATTCTAAACACCGTCTCTATCTGACACAGCACGGTAGCTGCTGTATGTTGTCATAATAATTTTGAATCTTCCACCGAGACTGACACTCCCTAGGTATTGGGGCGAACTGAGAGTAAAAAGTACGCTGTTTCAAACTAATTGAGTTTAAGAACGGTACTCTGATGCTGACAGTTAAAATGCACAGTAATTAGGATGAAATCTCAAAGCCTCTATTTACTTAAAAAACCCAATTTTGATAAACTAAGCCTATTGGAATATTTTTTGAGAACTCAATTTTTAAAATGCTGTATAGATTTTTAACTTTTCACATATTAAAATGGTTTTCTTTAAATTTCTATTCAGCCAAAATAAAATTCACTTTATTGGTGCCAAGGAAAAAATGTCAATGTACCGAACTCTACAACTGCTTAACATCGTGCACAACGACTGCAGCTCAACAGTTATTTGGCCTGCTGCACAATATCTTCTATCGCTTACTCACGTCATATTGAATGTTTTGATAATTAAATTTCATTCAACTTTCCCGATGATATATATTCCTATTTTATGTGTTACATCAATGATGTTTGTAGTTTTTGCAAATAACTGCTTCAGATCTGCCGCCGATATTTATGTTGAATCCATAAATTTCAAAAAGAGTATTGTTGGTCAAAGTAGAAAACATACAAGAGCGTTGCAAAAATCCTTACGTTGTCTCAGAGCCCAGGTGGGTCCTCATTATTTTATCAAGGTTTCAAGTGTTACTCAATATTTCTTTTCTGTAATTGAATACACTGTTAACGTATTGCTTACATTTTCTAGTGCTTAATAATAGGTTTTAGTATAAAATAGATATTAATAGTTTACTGATGCAAACTAATTAAAATCTTAATTATGTCACTATAAGATAATGCAAAAAATCATTGAACTGTTCAAAATTTGCTACATTAAATTTAATATATACATGCAGACTTGTTTATTATTAGTATGATTGTGAATAAATTATGACTGAATAGTATTGTATTGTTTTGTAGGACCACTACGGGTCAAATATCATAACTTGTATACTAAAATAAAGAAACCTATTGTACCTAATTTAAAATAAAATTGTGATATTCTGTATTTTAGTTTTTTTGCACTTAAATTAATGTCTCAAATATTCCATTAAAATATTTGCCCAAGTTGGGAGAAAGATGACAAATGTAAATTACCTTTAGATGCTTACATTTCCTAACTAAAGCATTCTGGTTTAATAATTGATGTTTAAATTGCTTCAAAATGTGTTGATTTACAACTTTAGCAATACAAAACTAAAATTAATTGATAAATCAAATTAAAATGCATGTTTGAACTAATGAAATTGTTGGTAATTTTAAAAATAATTCAAGGTATCATTTTCTATTAATTCGTTTCTATTGACCTTTTTGTGCATGTATTTATAATAAAAATGTTATGACAGAAAGACACGTGTTCTGATTCGAAGGAATGTATTTTTGTATCAACTTAAAAAAAGTTATAGAAATATTGGGATATTTAAGAAAAACATCCTGTAAACTATTTAATTTTCCTTTTTATATTAGTCAATTTAAGTTTTTGGTACGCGGATGTGGAAATTTTTTTCTTGTAGGTTAAAAGCGTTATTTAAATACCTGAGCAAATTTTAACATACATGCTTTTGTCGCTGCGATCATGTTGGTACCCAGTAACTCTAAACAATATATTTTTAAAACTTTAATTCAATTTTTTGCAATCCTAAAGAGCTTTCATAATAAATTTGAGCTGCTTGCAGATGTTATTTTTTAATTTGTCGGTTGCCCTATAGGGTCAATTACTCGGGGTTATAGCGACTATCATAGAAAGTCCAAGGTTTTTCAGCCTTTCTTGAATTTTGGTGGATCGGATTTAAAAAGTATTTTGAAGGCTCCAGTGATGTCTTGTAGTTCCAATGGGT
>JAQGBQ010001835.1:0-10202 GCA_034698485.1 Vertagopus arboreus
TAGTTTACTTCTCTTTTTTACTTTCTATTCGTCCCTTTCTAATTGTTTAAATTCAAGTGACATGAGGACTTCAACTATAAATTCTAATACAAAGGACGAATATAATCTCACTTGTATTAAAGTCACGGGTGAAATTCTTTTAACGGTTCCTATTAAAAATAGATTGAATAATAATTTAAGTTCATTATCATGGGAAGTTTTGGTAAACTCTGAGAAATCTAACACTACCAATTTCATTATTAGTGACCAAGTACAAGTTCTGCAAATTGCAATCAATTCTACTATGAACTGGGCATTCCTTCAACTTCATTTCATGATAGATGCTAACTCGTACTCTTTGGAATTTATTACTTTCACTTATAATTATGGAAATCGTATTCGTCACACAGGTATTTAACTTTAATTTATATGATTTTTTTTAAATGAGAAAAAAAACTTTAAAAACAACTTTTTAAAACTAATTGAACTTGTAACTTAAAATGTGGCAATTATATTGAGTCAAGGATGACAAGAGATTAAATCAAAAATAATAATATTTTAAATTCAGTTTTTGATGACCTGGGACCACTTTTACAAAGTATGGAATTAGGAAACTCTCTATCTTGTGGGAAATGGAACTATGGAAATTCTAATAATGTTACCATTCAAGCCGTCGGTCTTCAATATCAGATTTCAAGAACTAGCTGTGAATTCAATCCTAACTCTCAGAACATCTGCCTTGATGAAGATAATGAAGAAGAATTTCTAATAACTAGTCGATTTGCAAGCAAGCTGTTGTACGATAGTGGGGGTGGTACTACATGGTCAAATTATCTTATCAATCTGTGCTTACTTCTTGGAATTTGTGGTCTAATATATGGAATTGTAGCAATGATAATTAGAGTGAAAGGTATAAAGTTTCAAGATCCTGAATAAAATGTTGAAGTACGAATAAAAGTTTTGATTTTTATATGCTGAGTTTATTCGAATACGATTATGTTTTCAAAAATAAATACATTCGAATACAAGATTTGGATATGTTTTTAACTAAGCTAATAAACAGACTCATCTCTTCACTAACTGCGACTGGGAAGGTATTTATAATTGTACAGACTAGAAGTAACAAAAGGGGGGCTGAAGTACAAAGTGGGGGGCTACAAGAAAAAAATAAAGTTTAAGGAAATAATCTACTAATTTAATAAAAAGAGTCGCAGAAAATGATGAGGATGATCCGAGTCATTCTTTAATAACGGTTTGGAAGTCGGTTTGTGGATGCGGGTATAATTTATTGGCGACGGCACTGGGTTGGGTTCTCTCGGATTTCAAGGGATCGTTCTTGAGCACCGTGGGCACTGGTGTAGTTATCAAGATTGACATTTTGTCTGTTCTTGATCTGCCTCTTGAGTTGCTGGGCATTTTGGCTTTCCCTTGGGAGGCACAAATGCTTAACGTGGGTCTTGTTTCCGTTCAAAGCCTTGTATCCTTGTGGGCAAACGCTTCGTTGTTGGACAGAGAAGCAAAGATGATCTCCGGATTTTTCCATATTGTGTTGGTGTCTTGGAGCAGCGGTCTTTTGGTTCTGGTTCTGGTTCTCATTGGACTGAGAATCAGATTCGCTTGAATCGGCACTGACTCGTCGTTGCTTATTGTTTTGCTTGTTTTGGGCTCGTTGTTGTTGTCTTTGTTGTTGTTGCCTCTGTTGTTGTTGCTGTCTTTGTTGTTGTTGTTGTCTGTTCTGGTGGTTGAAAGACTGTCTCGATGATCGGGGTTGGTTATCACGATGACGTCCTTGTTGTCCGATGGATTCTTCTTGTTCGATTCGGGAAAGAACGGCAGGTTCAACTTCGCACTTGTCGCTATCGCTGGCGGAATCGTAAGCGTAGCTGGCATACAAAAGGGTAGCAGAGCTCAATGGGAAGTCTCGGGGGCTTCTGAAATCGGCAACCTTTTCCATACTGAAAAAAATGACAATTTGTAATTAGTTAAAATTAATAATTTATATCCGATAGAATGCGAATGAGTTTGAAATAATAAAAGAAACTTACTCGAAATCACCGCAAACTCCACAAGTTTGGTTTCTGAATTCCTCATCACCGTAGATGATGATGTGTCTACCATTGAAATCGACATTCTGTCTTGGGGTTTCAATTTGAACTCCACCATTTGGGTTTTGTCGGATTCGGGCAATGTAGTCGTTGCTGTTTTGTCTTTGGTTATTTTCTCGAACGGTGTATGGAAGAGTAACTTGTTGTCCGTTGACGGAAACTTCGAGATCTTGAGTCTGGCTGGCCTGGATGAGACGGACGATTCCGTGTCCAGATTGGGGCTTTCCAACGGTGATCTTAGCTCCAGACAAGAGAACCTTCATTTTGATTTCTTGAGTTCCAAGATTTTTGGCAGAGATAGCCATAGTCTTTTCACCAGAGCAGTCAGCGGTCAAAAGATGATAACATCCCTTGGCGACGGATGGGTTGAATCGTCCAACGACGTTGTCGAAAGTGGACAGATGTCGGCCTTCGATTTGGCAAGTTGCTGTAAATTAATAAAAAAGAAAAAAAAAAGTTATATGATTACTTAAAGCTATTATTAAACAGAAGATTTAGTATTTATTTATTCATAAAATTGTGTCTTACGTTGAGAGTCGTTTCCGAAAACGTAATCTTGGACATTTTGGACCAAAGTTTGGGTGGCAGTCAAAGGAAGAACGGTTTGGGCAATTGGGCCACTTCGGACATCGTTGAAAGTGAGGACTGAGTTAGGTCGTCTCAAAACAAAGCTCCAGAATCGGGTGTCTGGTGCGTGAACGAATTCAGCTTGGACGGTTCGGTCTGGGGTGGTTTCTTGGGACTCTGGGAAGTAGTTGTGGGAGTGGTATGGGTAGTAGATGTACTTGATAAAGTCTTCGATATGTTCAGTGACATTCTGGACTTCCTTGGGGAATTCCTTGTTCCATTTGAAGGTAAGGACGAATTTGTTCAAAGCAGCGGCTTGGGTGTTGGCAACTTCGAGGCAGGAATCGGAAGCAGTGAATCCCTTCTTCTCGTCTTCTTCACAGTCTTGAGCTTCTGGGGATTGTTTATCAGCCCATTGGGTCATTTGTGCGTCACGGATGAGTTCACCGTTAAGAGTTAGCTTGTAGTCCAAGTCGGAGTCTTTGCAGGATTCACCGAATTTCAAAGAAGCTTGAACCTTAACCTTCAAGTCCTTGGAGAGAAGAGTTTTACGGAGGACAGTCAAAAGCTGTTGGTTTGCGTGTTCGGGTGCGTTGTATTTGGCAGCGAATTCGACACAGGCATCTTCTTGGTCATCGGAGTTTGGTCCCTTGACAATAGCATCTCGCAAGATCTCGACGGATCGAGAGTTGGAGGGCAGGGCCTTGGCGGCTTGGTTGCAGGCATTACCGGCAGCAGCTTGGAGGAAGATTTTGTTGCTTCGAACAGCGAATTGGAGAAGGTACTGGACATTGCTCTCAATTTGTTGGTCTAACATGTTGACAACGGCGGAAGTATGGTCAACTGATGGGATAGCCTTCTTCTTTCCGAGAAGAGCAACGACGACAACACGTCCCTCTGTAATACAAAAAATAAGCAGATAAGCAAATGCTTTATAATTATCATCAAAAAATGACAAAAAATCGCTTACTGTTGAAGACTTCTCCGGAGTTTTCGTTAGAGTTGGAATCAGAATTGCTTTCGCTTGATGAAGAGCTGGATGATGATCCAGCGATGTAACGGCTGTGTTTGTTTTCGGATTTGCTATCGCTAGAATCGCTGCTGGTATCAGCAGATTCAGAAGATGAGCTGGATGATGAGCTTGAAGATGAGGAGTCGGTGTTCCATGAATCATCCAAAGATCCACTTCCACGCTTTCCAGCAACGGCAAAGACCCAGGTTTTGGTTTGGGATTGGTCAACATCCAAAATGATCTGTCGCTCGGCAAACTTGATAGTCTTGGGTCCAAAGACACCCAAGTTCAAGAAGCATTGGGGTGAGTGGAATCGTGTGGCGAATCGGGCGAAGCCAGTAAGAGTTTCTTGTTCTTCCCTATAAAAAAAAATAGTCATAAAAATATTATATATATTATTAGTAGCTTGATTTTTGCTTTAAAAGATTCAATACCTGTAGTCGGACTTTTCCTTGAAGATCAAGTTCAAACCGAGTTCTTTTTGGGCATAAGTCTCTTCGTTTTCGTAAACTGGAGTCTTCTCTTCAGCGTTGACAATGTTCATCAGACCACCACGGCGATGGACAGTTGGGTAAAGTTCATCGGTGATGATGGCAGTGTAAGGTCGTTGGTGATAAGTGACCAATTGGATCTTTCCTCCAGCGGGTCCAGAGATATCAGCAGTAGGGGTAATGGCAACGGTAACTGGTCGGTTTTCTCCAGCACGGACGGTAAGACGCATGGGGGCATCGATGACGATGTGACGTTGGACTCCAGCCTCGTATTTTTTGCCGGTGAATGGTACTTTGAAGGCGACCTTGGTGGTCATTTTTCCAGCAAGACTAAAATAATATAATAAAATATTTTAAATAACTATAATTTCTCAAGATAAATTAAAAGGATTTTTAGTGGGTACTTACACAACATCGACCTGAGCATGGAGCTGAGCATCGGATGAACCTCCGTTAACCTTAGCCTTTCCGAAAACGGAGAGCATAACTGGGAGTCGTTGTTTGTAGACAACTGGGATACCGAACATGGTTGGCATTTCCATGGTGTGGTGGACTAGCTGAACGGTCTTTTGATAGTTGAATGGAACACCTCGACGGAGAACGGCATAAGCGAGCTTGGAGCCAGACTTCCATTTCTTTTGGAGATCCTTGACATTAACTTCGAACATACGTTGGACTTCATTTCGGACGTTGATGAAGACTGAGCCATGGGCTTCCTCATCCATCTCTCGTTTCTCGATTCCCAACATCTTCTTCAACTATAAAAGATTCAATTTTGAATTTAATAAAAATCACAAAATAAAGTATAGACATGTTTAATAAATCATTCAACATACTTCTTTGATGGCTGGGTTCTTCTCTCCGGATTCTTCAGAGGAGCTGCTGTTGTCTAACTCATCGGCGATAGCATCGGCGATTTGACTGGCAGTTCGGGCATGGACAGAGAATTCAAATGGGTTAACTCCCATAGCGTCGGTTCCGAATTGCAAGTAGTTCCTGAAGTAGATGGAAGTTGGGAAAGCTGAGTCGCGGCCGCCGAACCAAGAGAACTGTTGGAAGTATCCGGTGTTCAGATCATCAACGTATCCAGATTGGAAGGTGTTTCGGGACTTGAGGAGTCCTTCATCAAAGTCCTTGGCTAAGGAAAGAACAGTTCGGGCTTTCTTGGTCCTAGAAATAAAATAAGCCATAGAATTGTAAGTAAATTGTCATTAAATTAGTAAATTGCATAGTGAGGGAAAAAATCATTTACATGGAGTAGTGAGTACGACGAAGGGGCTTGTCGAGATCGGCAAGATTCTTCAAGGTGGAGTAGATGAAAGAGTGGACCTCTTGGGAGACCTCAGCCCAGGTGCTGATGGCAAGTTGTTGCCAGATAGCGATATCGGCTTGTGGAGAGTAGATGAGCATTTGAATGGCAGCCATTCGGACTTGTGGGTGTTCGGACTTGTCGAAAGCAACGGAGACGAGGATGGGGAGGACTTTCTCCTCAACATATTCATCATCGATCACAACCCTTTAATGAATAAGTAAAAAGAATTAGCTTAAAAATTCCAGTAATGAATATGCAATCTCTATATATTTAAAATTACTTACTTTGCAACTCGGTCAACTTGGTTGTCATCATCCTCAGGGGTGTTTTCAGCCTCACGGGAAACAATGACATTTTTAAGGGCATAGATAGCCTTGGATTTCTCCATTGGGTCATTTGACTCATCGAGAACCTTTTGGACGACTTTCACGACACGGGGATGTCCGATGTTTCCCAAAACGGTCAAGTAAACATTGACCCAGTGGTTTCCGGATTTGTTGCGAGATTCATTCAATTTCTGGATGAAGTATTCAACATAAGGGGTGGTGTCCTTAACATCACAGAATTCTCCGTAAAGGGCGACATTGTAACGGCTCTGCTTGATGCGAGCATCGATGCAAGCTTGGTTCAAAAGAACAGAGAAAGCCAAGACAGCGGTGGTCTTGAGTTGTTGATCTTGTTGGACGGCTGAGCATTTGATGAAGTTCTGGAAGAAAAAAATACAATCATAATAAACATATTTATTGAATTTTCAACTCTTATACTTTTATAAAAATTAAGTACTTACGAAGAGTTGGTCGAGCAATTGAGGAGTTGGGTGGCGGATGTAAAGAGCGAAGGTCATGACCAATTGGGAAGCCTTCTCACCAGCGACCTGGTTTTCTGCGATGAATTTCATGACAGCAGTGATAGCTGGGTTCGTTCCGGCCATGGTAAGGGCATCCAACATGAAGTTCTCCATGGTAGTTTGCTCTTGTCCTCCTTGGTTTTGGTTTCTAAAAATATTACAGAGTAAATATATTTTCTTAATCTATTATGAACACGAAAAAACTTTTAAAAAATTTATAATATATAATTCATGTATCTTACCGGCCAGCGACTTGACGGTAAAGGGCAAGACAATCATCATGATCGAGGAATCGAAGGATCTTGGCAACGATGGAAATTTTTGATAATGTTTCCTCGTCAGCGACGGACCTCTTCTCACTGTGGATATCCTTAGCGGCTTCAGTCAAAAGTTCAACAACTCGTTCCTTCATTTGAGGGACGGTCAAAGGGGAGATCAAGAATGGTCGAAGGGGAGCTTGCTTCAGGGAAGGGAATGGAAGATTTTTCTGAGAATCTACAAAAAAAATTAAACAATTTATATAAATTCTAGAATAAAGTAATTATAAATAATTGTTATAAATATAATAGACTTACGGGAGTTAGATTGATATCTTCGTGATTGCATTTGTTGTTCCTGAGATTCCTGAGAGTCTTGGTTCCTTTGAGCGTGTCGTTGTTGTTGTCGCTTTCCCCATGGGCTGGATTGGTGGGATCTTTCCTGGGATTGCTCATCGCTTTCGCTGGAGCTGCTTTGTTGGTTGTTGTTGCTGGATCGTTCAGATCGTTGGATCTTCAAAGTCCTAGCCCAGTAAGATTTTCCATTGACCTGTTGTCGTTGTTCCTCTCGATCGAATTCGTAGATCAAATCGGTAGTTTGGGGTTGACGAAGGGTGTATGAAGTGGTGCTTTGTTTGTTGATGCTCTCGAGGGTGATGTTCTTGACACCGACGGCAACAATTCGTTGCTCATCTCGAAGTCCAAAGTTGAACTGTTCTTCTTGGTTGATTTGGAGAATGTTAAAGTCTCGACGGCTGGATCCACAGGCCAAGATTCGGGAAACCAAAGCTCGCTGGAATATATCATTTAATTTATTTTAAGTTATTTTAATTTAAGTTATTTTGCATATAAAATTGTTATATTTTTTTTAAACCTATGAACTCATATGAACAGATTACTTACGTTCCAGATTGATCCACAGTTGTTATCACCGGGTCGGCAGCTTAGGAGTTCAGCTGGAGAGAAGAAAGCAAGAACGGGCTTGTTTTTGCAGGATGTGAAGTTGGTAACTTTGTAAATCTCATAGATCTGGTCTCGCTCTCGACAGAATTCATTGAAGGCTTTGGGCCATGGGGTTTCCCTTTGTTGTTCCTAAAAACAATGCATAGAAAATAATAGAAATTAATAATTAATAAATAAAATATGAAAAAATAAAATATAAAAATGCTAATTTAAAATATATTTCCATACCTCGCTGCTGGTCTCGTCAGAGTCGAATTGTTGAGACAACCTATTGTAGTCGAAATGCTTCAAGGTGGGTCGGTTTTGTCTCTCTTCAGATGATGAAGATTCAGAGGATTGTTGTCCAGCTGGAAGGTCCTGAGCCTCACGTTGGTAAGCAGATTGGTAAGATCCGGTTTGGCTGACGGTGTAGTAAGTTTGACATTCTCCGTGAACGCTCTTCTCCATGGTCTCGAAGAAGTATCCAGAGTCGTCATTTTGATCTTCACGTCGGACAGAGTTGGACTGACGGTTCAAGTTACCTTCAAGAACAGCATTGGATCCAACGGAATCAACAGTGACTTGAGAGACTTGAGCCCTCTTGATGTTGACGAAAGCGGTTGGGAGGTCCTTCTCGACTTGGATTTTGACTGGAACACCCTTGGAAAGGTGGACAATGATGGGGGACTCCAAAGCTCGTTGCACTTCAGGTGCGAGTTGAATCTGGGTTCCCTTCTCGATGTCTCCTTCACGGGGATCGAGTTGCTCTTCGGTTTCGATAACTTCGACATTTTCGGGCTAAAATTTGATATAAAAAAATACATTCCAATAATAAGTAAAATTCTACAAATATTTCTTACTTCTTTAAATGCTCAAAAACATATTGTAGTCTATATTATACTCACCTTGATGGTAAGAGTGTTTGGGCTGGAAAGTCGGCATTTGAGTTTGTACTGGATTTCAATCCCTGCGTGTTGATTGTCAATGACGGAAACGCCGGACATCATACGGCCTCGGACATTGTAGACGTATTCTGTTAAAATGAAAGAAAGAAATTCATAAATTAAATAATAATCTTATAAATAATCCCTATAAAATCCGAACTCAAAATAAATATAAATTGATAATTAACTAACCTGTTCCAGGAGTCCAGGCGTATTCGGATGTAACGAATCCGGCTGCAAAACCAAATAAAATAAAATAAAAATATGTTCAAAAATATTTTCAGAAATTATGTATAAAAAAATAGCCAGAAACTTACCCAAGACTGCCAAGGAAAGAAGGCAGACGGCAACCTTCATATTGAAAGTTGAACAAGACAACGAAAAGGCTAAGGAATTAAATTCAGGGGGACCAAATAATCCGAAAACTTGGGATATAGAAGAAAGAAGACTTGAATTTCAGAAAATCTCGAAAGAGCTGTCTGAAACTCGACTGTAACAATTGCCTTCCTTCCATTCCTTTTTATACCGGTCAGTCCCTACTTGGGGACGACAGATTTTTATGAAAAAATCACAATTTTTCTATAAATTCAGCAAAATCCTCAAATTGAAGAGTTGAAGACGTCGTTGGTGATATTATATTGCTGACTCCAACTTTAACTCATGATCAGCACTAAGCAGTACTGGAATATAAATGAATGGATAAGATTTTTCATTATTTTAATAAACCACACGCGAGGCAAGGCCTTAGTTAAACAAAGTATGAAACTCGATAATAATTTCATTGACAGAACTGCATCAGCAGAATTTAATGAATGGACAACTTACAGAATATTATAAGATGTCCATTGATGATGATGACACTGGACTTTAAACAAGTAAGTCAAGTTATCAATAGCCACCCGGCTTATGAAGAAGAGGAAGCCTTATCATCGGACAGGATGCATGCAACATGTTTGCACATTTTTATTCTAACAAAGATAACTTTTACAACTAATACAGAAAAGTCTCTTTGAGATTCTGATTATATGATGATTTGATAGAAAATTTACACATTTTAATTATCATATCTAGGCCGCATGATATCCACAGATTTCTGTTTTTAAAAAATATAGTTTATTTTATGTGTCAGGGTTGATGTTTTGTATTTTTATGAATCAAAATCTCATTATATTTACAATGAGATTTACAAAATTTTAATGTATGCAAGTCTAGAAATCAAAACAATTGAATAAAGTGGCTTAAATTTTGCTTAGAAGATTTTTAAGAAATCATAAAATAAGAGCTGATTTTGGACTGTTGTTTGTTTTAAAATGGCACATTTCAAAGATTCACTTGGATTAAAATCATAAGGTATTTTTAAATAGAAAGTTATGAATTTTATTAGCGAATTCTAGTATCTGTTATCATACGAACATTAACATTACAAACGAATATTTAAAGACGACAAATAAATCAGAAGTTCAAATTTAACAAAATAAAGGATAGAATTTCATTTTTAATAAATGAAATCCCGAATAATCTTTATAAAAATTATGAAATCTCAACACACTGAAAGTGATCAATTTTTGAACTCAGTTTGGGCTAAAAAAAATTAAATTATTTTATATCGTGATTTTTTTAAGTTTTCATAACGCAAATTCAAAAGCTTTTGTATAGGGTGTTTTTTATATGACTAGCCATCTTTAAATATCAATATTTCCAAAAATATCAGGTCGATTTTTAATATCAACAGCTCATTTTGAAGAC
>JAQGBQ010001836.1:0-10201 GCA_034698485.1 Vertagopus arboreus
TCTTCCAGAACTAGGAAGTCTCAACCGAGCTAGCGGTGGCTCATGACAAATGTACCGTCCGTGCTTTCTAAAGAAAGTCTGTGGGGCAACATTCAGAGGGGGGTCCACGTCCCTTGCCCTGGGTAAATCACACAGATTTAGCTAACGCCTCTGTAAAACTTATGTTATGCAAATAAATACTCACGTAGCCACGTAGTGGCACGGGCTTGCTAGTGATAAATAATAGAATAACATTTCAAAGATTGCCCATGTAAAGGGTGTCCACGAAGTATATGCAGTAATTAAAAAGTCTATACAATTCTCAAAAAACGCTTTTGTTTAGTTCAGAAACTAATTCCTAAAACGATAAACAAATCGACAAGAAAATCACTAACGAGGTCAACAAAGTTTTTTAGTTCAGATATGCCATTTATGAATCAAAAATTCAAAATTAAAATGTAATTTTGATAATTAGATTTTTAAAAAAAAATAATACTGTATATATTTATGTTAATAGAAAATGAATTACTTCCTGGGTCACAAGGATTCCCATTCAAATCGCACACCCACTTGAACTTCCCAGTGTAGTTCAATTGTTCGATTCTGAAACGCTTCAAGTCTCTGTAGCTCGGAAGCCATGTTTCCGTCCTGAAATTAATCCAGTGGTTTTTAAAATCGAGATCTAATTACTAAAAACATTTAACATTTGCTATTTATATTATTACACAGTTTCCGGAGGAGTTGTAAACCGAAGAAAATTTACTTTTCCACGTTCTGTTCTTTCTACTTTCGAGTTCATTATCAAAACTGTTGAGTTATCGGTTAGACAATTTAAGAATCCAATCTAGCAAAGGTCAGAAAAAAAATTGACCTGAGGACTTTTGATTTGATGGTTCAAAATTGACCAAAACTATTTTTTGAAGCCTAGACAACATCCTTGGTCAAAATGGTCATCAAATTCTTATAAAACGACATAATTAATTTTTTTTAATTTGTGACATCGTTGACATTTTATTTCTTGATTTTTCAGTGGTTAAAAATGATTTCTATCATCAGAGCCTGGTATATTTTTTCCGGAATAATTTTACTCTTCTCCCATTATTGTTCCGAAGGTAAGCAGATATATACTTAACGTAATTTTTTATAATTATTATTTGATTGATAAATAATATTTAATAAAGGGCGACTGACATGTAACGAGTGTGGCAGTATTAAAAGCTCTAGTAGCAAGGATACAGAATGCTTTTATAACAAGAATCCCGACACTCGAACTTGTGAATATGAAACCGGTAAATAAATACATACAGAATTTATTAATATTCGGTTAAAATTGCAAGAGATTTTTCTTCAATTAAAAAAAAATATATTTCAGATCTATGCTTCAGCTTCGTATTTTTCTTCAGAGAAGGTCTATCAGAACGTGTAGACAAAGCACAATACGGTTGCATTAATGAATCCTATTATGAAGAATTAAATAGAAGTATGGATTCATCAAATTGTTCAAAAATTGAAATGGTACAAAATGACATCGACCCGTCGTTGCAAAGTGAACAAACAGATGAAGGCGAAGGGGTCATGTGCTTTTGTGGAAATGAAGACAAGTGCAACAAAATTGGAGGACTTTCGGTTCCACCGAAAGAATCAAGGGGTCAATGGTCACACGGGGGTCATAAACTTTATGCATTATTTTCCTTAATTCTTACGGTTTTAATCTATATTCGGCAATAAAGTGAAATAAAGTGTTTAAAAAAATAAGATTCTCAGAGAATTTTTCTTCAAATTGTATTTAATTACTATGCAATTTTATATGAGTTCTAATAATATATGTAGCTGAGTTATTTGACATACTTTATAATTGCAACCAATAGTATTTAGCCAATTTATTTTTCAGATTTGAATTATTGACAGTGATCACTTACATGAACTTTAATATTAGCAAAATTAATATAATAGAACGTTATTTGTCGGTAATTAAGACAATGTGTCATGTCGCTGATGAATTAAAAAGAAGAGTTTTTTTGTATGAAATCTTATTAGTGAACGCATGATGTATTATCGATGTATTGTAAATTGAAATATGTATTGTATGGATATTGTAATCTTTAAATGGAATAAAAAAGTTATTTAAAACTCGATTATTAAACTCAATTCCATGTAATCTAGCTACAATGTTTTATTATTCTAAGCATCATAGAAGTAAATTTCTCGATACTCCTGTGGTTCAGATACTCAAAAAAGGCCGTCTTTATGAAGACAGAGATACTACTAAGTATTTGAGTTCATATTTATAAATTCAAGAGGTGAGGTGAAGGTCTGTAATGATAATTTTGGTTGCAAATTTAAAAGGGGATTTTTAATTTATGTGAGTCTGGTAATTGACTTTTCTTGTTCCGTTTCCACCTTGGAATAAATTAATTGGTTCACATTCTGTGATGCATCATCTAAATTGGAGATGGGCAATAGTCAGATTAAAAATGATTTAATATGTCCATTTAATTTAGTTTTGTTTACCTTGTTTTAGAACTTGGATTGGAAAAAGGTCCTAGAAATGAGTGAATTAATAATGCCATTTTCATAGTGGTCGTAATCTACGAACTTTTGATGCCTATTCATCTGGGACATACAAATCTTTAAAAATTGGTATAAAAGGACAATATTGCATATTGTAACAAATTCTGGCTCGGGCTATGCAACGCTGTCCTAGAGGTTTTTTAATCATGAAAGCTATCATAATTTTATGTTGCAGCAAAATGAAAAAACACGTAATTAAGTCATTCTTTATAATTTTTAGCCCGAGCCAAGGCTTATGTACCCGCTGTCACGATAACTCTATTCAAACTTGTTTGAATGACTTCAAATTTGGTATGCATTTGACAAAGGTCAATACAATTGCTAAGTTCGAAGATGGGCAAAATCGGTGGGGTTGACTCGTGGGGGCATGTGGGTCTATTTGTATGTAATTATAGCTAAATTTTGAAAACCTTTTAAGAATGACATACAAACTTGACATTTTGCATAGGGGTAGCTTATGATCCCTAAATATAAAGTAGAAAGTTAGATTTATAAAATTTTATGCAAAGTGACTGTTTTTACAAAGTTGTCCAAGAGAGCTGAAATTTTGTATTATGTTTACTTATGGAAACCTAACTAATGGAAACAACATTTAGATATAGATTTAAAGATTTAGAAAAATGTTACTCAAATTTCTAAATAGTTGGGCTTGAAAGTTAAAAATTTCTATTATTAATAGTTAAGTTACCTAAATAATAGAAAAAAGTTAGATAATACTGACAATGCAAGTTAGTCTAACAAATCTTTAAAAGTTGGTATAAACAGCCAATATTGTAACAAATTCTGGTTCGGGCTATGCAAAGCTGTAACATGACCCCTCACAAAGTTAAATTTCGAAAATTAGTTTTTACAATTCCATGTTTTTCTTGGGATGTTGAAGGTTGCTTAAATATTTTATTCTGTACACTTCTTAAAACCACAAGACACTCAGGGATGGCTTGTCTTTTTCTGGAATCGCTTGTCGTAAACAAAAGGGCATTATGATATTTACCCTTGCTTTTTAACCCTTGAAATCCCAAATTGTTTTTTTAAAATCCTAATTAAATCCAGTTCAAATAAATTTCGTAAAGCTTTAGATTTTTCAAGCTTCTAAAAAGGTTAATCAGCGGAAATTAGAATAGTCAATAGAAAATCGTAATTTAAAAGATACTAATAATGAACCAAACAGGGGGTCTAAAAAAGCGAAGGAAGAGGAATTTGTCTAAAGTAAGTGTAAAATTAAAAGAAACATATATTTTAATAAACCGTTGCAACGCTGCGCGAAGGGGTGAAACCCACCGTTTGTTTCCGTCTGTTCACGGTTATGGGTTCACAGGGTCATTGGGGGTGGTCAAATATCGTCTATCGTGATCGTCTTTGTCGTAGGAACGATTTTGCCCAAAAATCACATTTTACCACCACCACGCCCCCGGGGGGTGTGGTAGCGCGAGAAAATTGTGCGTGATGAATTCGTTTTTTTGATACCTTCAAAATGATATATCACTTGCCTTATGTTGTCATTTTAAATTTCGTGACCCCCCCTCGGGGGTGTGACTGATTTTGTCCATCTTCGAACTCATCCTTCCCCGGGACGTCATAAACCGATATCCGAAAACCGAATTCGAAAAAGTTGACTCGTTCGAGAGTTAGAGCGAAGACAGACGGACGGACAGACAGAGCGTTCCCATAAAGGAATTTCACCCCTTAATAAGTAAAGTCTAAACACGACTTCATTTATTAAAAAAGGTTGCTGGGCTTTCACTAATACCGTACAATGAAGCTGCGGACACTTACAGAGGTTTGGATCTTTACCAATCCGAACATACTGAAACCCCTTCAAGTTATTCTGCAAGTCGAAATAGCAAGAGCGGATACAACGTTACCATGAGTAGAATTCATGACGCTCGTCAATCGGGACGAATTACATCTTCCACCAGAATCACAAGGGATCCATCGTTCAATATGCCTGCTAAAGAGGACGAATCTGAGGAAGAATATGATGATGTCGGAACGGTTGTTTGGAATGAAAAGGATCATTCAAAAGCTGTGAATGAACGCAGATATCTTCTCAACAAAACGACGTTGACAAGGCTTCGTCAGCTCTTATTCTTAGGAGTTACAAGTGGATCCTTTCCTTGGAGCTGGAATAAGAAGACACATCAAATTGATAAATGGAGTCCACGATTAGAGAAGTTGTGGGTCATTATGTGGTTCTTTGTAACGATCCAAACAGGATGCCTTACAGGCTTTCAATTCTATTCTTTCTTCAAGCGAGTTTCTAGCGGCGTTAATACATATCGAGAAATCTTTATGGCGTCATTTAGCGTCTACTGGTACATATTTTTTTGGTATATATTGAGAATTCATTCAGACAAATAATTGACAGAGATTTTTAAATTGAACAGGCATATATGTGCGATATACTTCAATATCAACATGTATTTGTATAAGGATCTTATAAGACAGTACATAAATACGATGTTCGCTATGAACAAATTGTTTGTTGGTAATAATTCAGTTTCTTAAGAGTCAAATAGGAAACATTATATCGAATTGAATGTTCTAAAGTTTTTACGATTGGGTTGGAACAGAAAAGTACCTGGTAAATATCGAAGGCTATAAAGATGGGGGTCAAATTTTAATCAACCTTTCAATACCTAGTAACTGCAGTCAGGTACATACATAATTGTAGTTAACTTATTATTGACAGTATTTATTATTCTGCTTTACTACCGTATTTTATTTTTGTTCTCAGGTATTTGCATCAGTTGCTTTGTTTTTGGTCATGCCATTTCAACCGTGGTATCTTTATTCGTACATTTATTCACCGACTAATCCATGGTATTGGCTTATCCCGGGAGCAATACAAGAATTCGTTGTAGTCGGCCAAGTCACCACTTCATTCATGTTGACTTCGTGGATTGTGGTCGCTCACACAAATTCTGTGGATTTCTGGCTACGAGAAATTCAGTATCGTCTAAGCACAATTATTATAGAATATAATATACAAAAAAGATAATGAATCTATTTATTTTAACAGCAACCATAATGACACTGGTTACACTGTGGAAGAAATACGGAAGCCAAAGACGGCAATTGAAACTTACAGAACCTTACAAATTCTATGCACTTGCTTCAATGACTGCATGTCCCCGTTAGCAATTCCGCTTGTTAAAATTCATATTATGACTGGGGTCATTCCTTGTGGATATGTACTTATCCGAAGTATGAATCAAAAATTTATTGACGAGTTCCCTGGAATTCTTACATATCCTATTGGAGTGATGTAAGTTTGATCTATGCGATTATTTTCGTTAAAAATAATTAATAATTTTTTGTTTAAAAAATATGATTTCAGAGATGGTTCTACTGCTGCCTTCTCAATTTTGGCAATGGCAGCCGAAATGCACGATTTAGGTGAGATTTAAAAAAAAATTAAAACTGTTAATTATTAGATAATTAGATTAAGTTCAATCCAAACTTGTTCATGTTATAGGAATCGGCTTTGTCGACTCGTGGAGCAGGTTATTTATCTAAATATTTTTATTATTTTTTAGTTTTTAGTTTAATATTTATTTTTGCTTTAACTTTTTTAGGACAAAGCAGAAAGACTTTCGCCGAATTCTTACTTCATTGCCGACTTTAAAGGTCAAAATTGGTCATTGCTATTACATCACTGTTTCTACAACCATCACATTTTTCAAAACTACAACCGATTACATTATTGATTGTATAATAACATTTCCTTAATTTGATTATGTTTTTTTTTATAAATTATCAATAGTGATATTTTTGAAGATGTTTTTAAGTTAGCTTAATTACTGTTAATTTGCCATAACTTTACATGAAAAATAAATAAAAATTTGAATCCATATTGTCTCTATCATGAGCTGATATCAGACAAACTAATTGTGTTTTTTTTTTTACTCTAAATCGAGTTTAATCCCTCACGAAATATCATGAGTCTATATTTTAATCGAAATAAAAAATTTGACATTCAGAATTTTAAAGTTTTGGAATCCTTAAGTCTGAGTACGCTTGAAAATAACAAATAGATTATTTAGAAAAGTTGATTGGGGAATCAAATATTGAATATGAATCGATACAATCCAGACAGCGAACAAGCATTATTTATTTAGCGTTTATCTGTGACCTTGCATTTGGATCGTCATCCTCATCTTAATTTCTGCAGTGTTTTGTTGATTGGTTTTATTTCCATATCGTTTCAATAAACTTTAGTTTTATGTGACACTGTCACACTAATACAAACAGATTCCTTAAGATTCCTTAATACAACAAAACAACCTGAAAAAACAAATCAAGTTCACTCCCAGGGAAATTAAAATTAGTTTTACTCCCAGTAAAATTTAAAAAAAATAAATCAATTTCACTGCCAGTGAAATTAAAAAAACTACTCCAAGCAGCTATTAAGTTCTTAACACGTTAAATTACTTAATAGTCACTTGATGGATAATATCCCGGAGGTTAATCATTTTAGAATATTTCAGATGATTTGATTTATCCTTTTCTTGCCTTTATTGATCTCAAAATTCAGGATGGGACACTTTCTTCTAAAGCAAATGATCTGGATGTGATTCTAAAAATAATATGTAAATAAAACAGACTGCTTAATATTTTAATATGCTCAATTTAAACTATATGAAAGAAGTATGTTATGTCCAGTTTTAAATTAAAATAAAATACTGAATAAAAATATTGTTCTGAAAATGTATGAAAATACATGAAGTATATAAACTTCTTGCTCTTATCCTTAAATTTATATTACAGTTGTAAATTTAATAATAAAATTGTTATTGTAGATTACAATTGTTATTAATTAAGAAATTAAGAAAAATCTTACTTTGGATAATTTGACAGAAGCATGCTAAGTTGGTATAATAAGAAATTATTTAAGAATAGATTTAACTATAAGTTAGTCCACACTCACACTCCAAATTTAAATAACCAACAGTTTGTCACTTGTAATTATTTATGTCAACTCAACTTAATTTGTCGTTCAAACTTAATCGTTCTAAGGATTAAAGAAGTTCTTACATTATGGGGGCTAAAACCATTATAAATTCCCGGTAAGACAGAATAGACGTTTTTTTAAACCTCAGACTTTATGCTTATGGACAAAAGTTTGCTTTCTCTTGATTAATTTATTATTACAGTTTTATACAACATTATAAATTCTCAACTAACACGAAGAACATGAATTAGAAGAAAAATACGAATCCTTGCTACAATTAATCTTCGTTTTATTTTATCTCCTACCCACACACCCAGGACACTATCAATTAAGTGGTAATCAATTGTAATGAGTAATGAAAGTTCCAGACTGAAATGTTCCTAATAATAATTCGCACTAGACTGTGAAGATTAAGCTGAAATGCTATTTTTAAATGTGCATATGCATATAGGCTAATTGTAGTAATACATTATAATAATTGTGTGAGAAAATCTTGGATTTTTGATGCAGCTACATATTTATTTACAACTTATGGAATATGGATTTTTATTTTGGAGTGATTTTAATGGTAAGCAATTTAATTATTTTGTTACAGGAGGAGTGACAATATTCTGAGCAGCAGCTTTCCACTCTTTGAGACAGAAGTAGCCGTAGTCCAAGAGATCACTTTTGCCATCAAAGCTGACCATGTGACCTTTCTCGTCATTCTTGACCACGACGAGCCACGGCTGATCCAGCACGTTGTACATGTTCCTCACATTCCTAATGATATAATCAATTCAATTATTTGTATTTTAGGTGACACTTTATATTATCAGAGATGGGCAAGATACATTAAATACAAGATGCAAGATACAAATACAAGATACTTTCTCTTATTAAAATACCAAGCCAAAATACAAGATACTTTTGTTTGCTTGGATAAAATTACAAATACAAAATACTTTTACTAGCTCAGATAAAGCTACAAAATACAAATGCAAGATACTTTTCTTCTGCAAGTCAAAATATAAATAAAGGATACTATTGCTCACTCAGATAAAGATGCAAAATGCAAGATACAAATACTAGATACTTTTCAAGTAAAGCTAAAGATGCAAAATACAGATACAGGAGTAGAGTATTTAAGATACATGTTTCACTTAAGATGGTATTTTGCCCACCTCTGAACGGTATAGATAAGCTAATGGCAAATACTTACCTACGAAGACCTTGATTAGCCCAAGGAACGGTGAGCCAATCTCCCATAACGGAACTTGCAAAGAACTCACAATCCTGCTCATCTTCATCCAAAGGGACGTAGACGATTTCGAAATTCTCGTGTTGTTCCTGAGTGTACTGTTCACAATGTATTTTTAAAATAAACTTTTAAACTCTATCATGTAAATTGCCTAATTAATTCTTTATTTATTTTAATTACCACATAGAACTTGTTGAGGTACTTGATAAAATGCTTCGTCGATCGATTTCGAAACGAGCCAAAGAGTAGTCCAATGAGTTCAGTACTTTCCTTCAAATGTTGCGTCCTTTCTTCCGACGGTTGGTACGTATTGTCCATGAATGTCAACGACGAATCTTTCCACCAACATGTTTCAGGCATTTTTCACTTCAACTCTCGTTTAATTCTGCAGATTTTGGTTCTTAAATTGACTTTGACACTTTATCATTCAGAATCAGTCAGAAGTAAATTCAAGAAGAATATAACTTTGCAAAAAATTGAGAACCTATGGCAACTTTTTAGTTAATTTTGCATAGTATTTTACTAATCATTTCTGCTCGTGAAAAATCCAGAGAATTGGTTAACTTGAACTACTCCAAATAACTACTAAATTTTGAATCGGTCGATTTTGTATGAAATTTCTTGAAGAAAAAATAATTTTTTTTTGCTCGATTATTTCGTTAGTTCTACAAAGTTCATGATAATTTATTTATTAGTTGCAAAGCAGATACCAAAAATTCGATCAAGAATATCTTATTATAAATAAACAGAATCGAAAAACGGATTAAAAATATATTTATATCAAATTACATTTAATCTTGAACAGTTGGACATAAATTTTAAAAAAATTGTATTTAAAAAATATTTAGAAATTTTTATGTAAATATGGTCTTTATATAGCATAAGTCTTACATTAAAAAATTACATGATCTCCAGATTATTTGAAGCTTGCAAGAAATAACTCGATTAATTAAGTCAAAACGTAACAAATCAAGAAAGTTTTGACTAAATAAATAATAATAATAATCAATAAATGAAATTGGTTTACTTGAGCTATTGATCAAACTTCTAACACTTCTAATGAAAACAGAAAACTATGCAGATACATGAATGTATGTCGTTTCATTTCTTAAACCGGAACTATCGTTCCCAGAAATGCTAAATATTATCAATGTCAATAAATCACATGTCATATGTTGCATGTGTCAAAGTCAAGGGATTCTTGTTAACAGTTTTACTCATAATCTCTCGCATTATATTTATTAACTGATTGCATAAAAAAACGATTATAATTGATAATATACATAAATAAAACGTAGTAACACGTTGAAAAAAGCTCGCCGTCAAACGGGAAACACTAAATTATTTTATTTAATTGGAAGTTTGTATGAATAACTGGACTCCAACGCATTAATTTTTTACATCCCCTTGGGTTCTTAAATCATCCTAGATAAATATAATGAATACTGTCTAACCAACAT
>JAQGBQ010001837.1:0-10179 GCA_034698485.1 Vertagopus arboreus
TCTGAGAAATTAATTCCCCTTTGAGGGTCTTTTTTTGACCGTTTTTCCTCCCCCAGGGGGGTAAAAGGGGGCGGATCAAAAAACTGGAGAATATATATTTTTTATTTCGTGTCCTCTACAACATATCCAAAAATTAGGAAAATCCAAGACCCACGATGTTGGAGTGATTCTGCTTTGTTTTGTAGGCTCTCTACAAGGTTTACAAGGAATTTCAAGACCGACAGACATACAGGTGGATAGACTAATCCTATAAGCCCTGACTTGAGAAAATAAAAATCATAATCGAATAAAGGGTTCTTGATTACTTTATATATTTTTGCAGCAAAGCTACTACTGAATTTACACGTACATTACATTTCTTAACACTTTGGTGAGTTTATTTGAATATTTAGACCCTATAGATAAGTTTTTTTTATCAAATGCTTTGTGCGATAGGCATTTGTACAAAATTTCAAGTCAATCAGATAAAATTTAAGACACTTATCTCTGTACAGACCGACAGACAGACAGAAACACGGTTCCATAAGCTCTCGTATGTAGTTGGGTTAAAAATCAATAATTTCTTCGCGTATGAATCGACTAGTTTTGTCAATAATACTTACCAATAGTATTGAATGTTTTCCTCAGAATCGTGATACTGCATAAATTTCGTTTTCTTATCTGGTCGAATAAAACAGCTACAAGAAAATGAGAGATCATCATTCCTACAAATGGCAGAGCTGAGACTAGACCATTCTAAAATGAACAAATATTTTAGCTGTTAAAATCGCTATTACAAATTTTTTTTTTTTTGAATTGTAAGTAATTCTTACCTCAGATATGTCAAGGTATAAAACCTCTTTCATATACGTAGGCAGGTACATACTGATCGTGAGGAAAGACCAGAAGCAACAAAAGTTTGAGATGAACAAAGACCAGACGGGGAGCGAGGTGAACATTTTTATCCAAGGGACTACCATTCTCTAAAATAAAATATTTTAAAAATTACTCAAAAAAATAATTCAGTTTTGAACAGTTAAATATAATCAGACAGAATAATAACATGAACCTAAGCTCCATCCTTCAGAACAGCTTCCATCTTTTTCCTAACTCTGGATTGGCTAATTTAAATGCACAGGACCAATCAAGAGCGAATAAAAGCTCTTGTGGGTGGAGCCTACGTCATTATTATTACTCCGACTGTTTACAGCAAAAACTCTTAATTTTGTTTAACCTACTAGAATGAATATGTATTAGAATGCCCCTAGCCTGCTTCTAATTTTATTCTAGTAGGTTAAAAGACAAAGAGGGCTGGTATTACTTGAAACGACACATATTTCTAAGAAATGTGACAGTTCAAGTAAAAAAGTTAAGGATGGTACTACATACTAAAAGATCTCGGAAATTATATGTACCCTGTAAAAGGGTAAAAAAATTACAAATATATAATATCTTACATTTTTCACGCCAACTCATAAACAACAGTGAAAAAATATTTTAACTGTCTCAACAGACAAATATTTGTATCTTCAATTCTTAATTAAATCAACTATTTGTTGTTTTTTTCAAACTTTTTGTCTGATTTTTTTAAAAAATCGCAAATAATATGTTTTACATGTGAATATTCACGCCAGTTTATAAACAACGGTCCAAAAATAATTTAACTATCATAATAGATGTGCGTCATCAAATAGAGGAAATTAAAAAATATTCAAAACTAACTGAAATGATCGATTGAAGCAATACTTTAAATTCTAAACTCTTTCTGAACATCCGTGCACTTTTTGCTTCAACTGTGTCATTTAAATATGTCAGTAAATGTGGCAGTCCAAGTAAGAATGGTATTGAAAGAGTTCAGAATTTATAACCTGTAAAAGGGGTATGGACCAATACTTTAAATTCTGAATACTTTATGTACCGTTTATGCTTCTTGTTTCTTAAAGTGTATTGGATTGGCTAATTCAAATGCACAGAACTAATTCTTCTGGGCGGAGCCTACGTTCATCTTATTACTCTAACTGTTTACATCAAAAACTTTTAAAAAATATTATTTTGCAAAAAAAAATAATTAAAAAACGCAATTTAAAATGACAAACCTCTCTTTGTGGCCCACCATATTGAACAGCTCGATATTTCTGAATAAATTTGAGTTCTTTTGATGAAATCCTTGGGTGATTCTCAGGCCAATCGAACATGAAAAACATCGTAAGGACACACCAAACAAGACCACTTGCCCCTGGAATCAATTTTAATACAAATCTGTCATTTTAAGTAGCAAACCAAAATAAAAAAAATCAGAAATAGTTATTTGTGGCAATCCAAATAAAAAGGACCCAGATAGTACTGTAAGAGTTTAGAATTTAAAGTATTATTGTTCTATGCCTTCTTTTGAAGTTCTAAATTCTGAACTCTTACAGTACTATCAGGGCCATTTTTTTGGATTGTCACATTCCGGGTTGTCAAGTGATATTTTAAGTGAAAAATGAAAAAAAAATTCTTGAAATTTCATACCCCTAAATTTGATGAAAAATGAAAAATTTTAAAAATTAAAAATACAATGACATTTCATACCTTCAAAATTGTTGAAAAATGAAAAATAAATATTGAAACTTTACGAAATTTTCATTTAAAACTATAGACTTAAATTTCAAATCCTCAAAAGGATCGTACTATTTTTCAATTTTTCACAGACCCTTCAAAAACATCTTCTGTATTTTTCCTATTTTTCACTATTTTTCAATTTTTCATTCATGAAAAATTAAAAGGAAAAGTGAAAAATTGCCAACCCTGGTCACATTTTACTAAATATTCATAGTTAATGTTTGTTAGTTTAATTTTTTTCTATAAATTTGTACCTCCGAAATAAAAGATAGAAGGCCACCCAGTATATTCGCAGAAAAACGCTGCAATAGGAAAAGTAGTAGCTGAAGCGAGACCGAATCCAGCATAAGCGATTCCGAGCATTAGACCGCGCTCTAAATCTGGGAACCATCGCGATGACAATATACTCATCGCTGCCATTGCAGGACCCTAAAAAAATTATTTTTTTTAAATAAATAAATTTGCAAATTATTTGCAAAAAAATAATAATTAAATTTGCATACATTAACAAGCCCTTGAATAATCCTTAAGGAAAAGATCCACTCGGGTCCTAAGTGAGCTGACATTGGTGTCAATATGGACAAAATACTTAAAAGTAATCCACTCAATAATATTCCCTTTTTTGCACCAAATCGTTCCGAAAACCAACCACCTGGTACCTGTAATTAAAAGTTAGTTTTTATAAAAAAAAAATTCAAGTTTTCATTTTCGAGTATTAAGTTTATAATGAATACGCAATCTGAATTGTTGCCAAAATGGAAATTTGTCTTCTAAGGGAATCGAACCCATGACCTCTAATTGCCGGTTAGTGAGCTAAGGACTTCAAAATTAAATAACAAATCTTTACAAACCTGAGAGAAAACGAATCCGTAGTAAAAGGAAGCCAGAATAGCTCCCTGAACTTCCCTAGACCAATCGAACACCCCCTGGAAATAGAAGAGAGGTCAAAGGTCAAATTTAAAACTGATTGATTAAATCGATAAGTTCTTATCGATAGTATCTTACTTCATCGAATCGCAAAGAGTCTGAAGTATTTTTGTTTTTCCCTGCAATACTATGAAGTCTGCAGTATTCATCGCTTCCGATTTCTACAGCGCTTTCGTTCCATGTTGATAAGCTTGATGTCGATAAGCTGAGTGTCGATAAGTTTTGAAAAAGCTCAGCGTCTTGTATTAAAGTTGAATTTAATATTGGTGTTTTTATCATACAAACTAGGGCGAAGTTTATTGTCAATCTTTGTAGTAAAAAATTCCATGTTGCAAGAAGACAAATTATTGCTAAGGTTAGTCTTGTGGAGCAAAGTAATGGAGCTGAAATTAAAAAAAAAACATTTAAATTTTAATTAAATAGTTAAATTTTATGAAAGGTTACGAAGAATTTATTACTCGAGAAAAATTATTATAAAGGATTAACACTTATTTTAGAAAAAAATCAACAAAAAAATCAACCAAATCTTCAATTTCCAAATGTTTAGTACCAATTTGTCGAATAAATGATTAAATAAATTTAAAAAAAGAGTGAAAGATGTGATTCTTGAGTCTTAGTAAATTTTCAAAATTCCTTATATTTGTGAAAAATGAACACAATTTTTGATATTTATTCAACATTTTTCCAATCCTTACGGGAATTTCACAATATTTCTCAATTGTAATTTTGTAATGAAAAATATTTTATTTTTTTTATTTTTCAGTTTTGAAAATTATTTTTGGGAACTTTTGGGTTTTTAACCTTTTAACAGACTTTTAAGAACACATTAATTTAAGATCACTTTAAACAAGTTGAACAAATCAGCTTAAATACAATTTAAAACGGTAAAAACGTTTTTTACAACGTAGGTTTGAATTATAAATTATTATAATTATTATTTTTTTATACTAAACTTGAAATACTTTTTGTTCACTAATTAATATAAAATTAAAATTATTTACAAACCTTTAGGAGCTTTGTGTGATTTATTTCGTCCATTTATTTCTGGATCCATGACAAGTCAAACTAACAACTCAATAAAATGCAATTCACCTGTCGGCTTTTCTTTTAAAATTTTAAAATAGTTTGACTAAACCAAAACAAATTGCTATTGACTTTTTGTTTAAATGTTTATAATAAATATTTTCTGATTTCTCTCTCTGTATAAAAGTTTAATGTTGTATCTCGGCTTAAAAACACTTAATTGAAATTAGGTGACTAAATGTATTTGTATCAAATTAAATGTTTTATCAGGTAACTTAAAAATTGAATTCGGAAATATAATAAAAATAATAATTTTTAAATCTACAATTTTTTGTTACTATTTTAAAAAAGATCAAGAGAGGTTAACTGAATTTTGCAATATTGAGCTTTAAAACTTCCTAATTTCAAAAGACTGAACACATGGGATAGAATAAAAAAAATCAAGTGAAATTATTAAAATATATGTAAAGTGATTCTTACACATAATAATATACAATGCATGCTTTTATTTAATAATGATTCTGAAAAGAGATTGCATGCTATTCCTAAGACCGGTATATTAAAATAAGGGCTGTACATAAAATACATTGAAAAGATTCTATCATTATTTTTTAATTAAAAAATAAATCAGATAGCAGTTCATTTAATCTAACTTATCCAAATTAAATAAAAATTATTTTAAAGTTACCCGAGACTTAACAAGACTTTACAATATTTAATATAATTAGATTTAAAAGTTACCCGTATAGTTAGAAATATTGCTAGTTTAGGATTTTTATTTCCACAGGAAAAGTCTTTAGCACGAATCCAGGTTTTGCAAAAAAAACAATCTGGCGTATAATACAGGGACTGGGGTTCAAGCCCGGGTTGGCGCACTTTTTGCATCTTGTTTTCATGCAATATTGCACTTAAATATAGATTTAGCGTTCATTAAGTAAAGATTAAATGTATATTTAAGTGCAATATTGCATGAAAACAAGATGCAAAAAGTGCGGCGACCCGGGCTTGAATCGTAGTCCTGGTTTATACGTCAGATTTTGTTCGTCAAAACTGGAATCGGGCTTAAAAAAGTTTTGGTCCCCTGTGCAAATAAAAATTCTGAAGTAGAGATATTTCTAACTGTAATTTATTTCTTAATTTTTGTGCTTAAATGTTAAATAAAACATTCTCCGTAATTAAAATTTTAAGAACTCATTTTTTTGGCTTAGAATATCAATTAAGAATTAACGTGCATAGCCTGATTCTTTTTATTTTTTTTTGCATAGAATCCGCGTTATTTTTGGACAGATCTTTGATTATATTGAAAGGTGATTGTATGTCTGTAATATACTTCAAGGTCTTTGTTTATTATATGTTAAGGAATTCTTAGCTAAGTCAGTCTGGAGTCTGGACATAATGAACAAAAAGATTACAACAGAGCATGTTGTGTCTATTTTTTATATAAGAATTGTGTATAGACGATATTATAACAGGATGAGTGTTACAAGTTACAGAAAAAACTTGCAAAACCATGAACTTGACTTTAAGTTGTTCGTCATGTATTGCGTCATCTCAACTTTAAGAGCTTGAACAGAATAATCGTTTCATTTCCAATAAACATCCAAATAATTTGGCAATTTTTACACATCCGTTAACAAATTGCTTAAGATTTTATAGTGGGATTTAATTAAATTTAATGTTGAAAAATAAATTCCAAGGGTTTTGCTTTTGATTTTTCACCTGGGATTGTATACTGGGATTTAACATGAACTTACGAGTTTTAAATGTATCTTCTAGATAGGATTTAATATAATACAGATAAAATGTCAAAAACCGTTTTTTTACTCGTTTGTTCTTCCTCTAATTTGATTTAAATTGCAATTTTTAAAATCTGATTTTAAATATATTTTTTTTAGATGTTTCAACTTTCATTAAAATTACATCTACGGGTTTGTCATCAACCCAGTAAATTATGAAAAATGCATGTAGAGCTAAACAGGGATTTGTAAAATTTAACAACATCATTAAATAAAAAACAGCAATACGGCATATGTATTATTCTAATAATTTTCAATTTAAATACATATGAGAGTAGAGCTGTGAGGATGAATTGAAATAGCTGATTACCTATTTATCTATTTGACGCAATAACGGTTCTAATTTAAATACATAAATATAGATTTAAAAGAAACCCATTTAATTCTTCACTATTTTTTAATCGTAATGTATTTATTTAAAAAATTCTTACACAATACTTAAATCCGGGATGATGGAAGATGAAAATTAGATATTGAGCTTCAAAATATATCCTGAACAATGAATAATTTTCCAATAAAAAATTATTCTTGTAATTTTTTTATGAAAATTATTCTTGTAATTTTTTTATGAAAATTAAAAACTGTTTTAAAGATAGAGCTACAAATTACAATTATTAAGAAATATTAAATTAAAACACTTGTTTAAATTGATTGTTTATTTACATAATATTTTCTACATACTCAGAATAAATGCAGCAATTTACATTTTTTACATCAAAAGTTATTTATGCACTCGGTACAATAGACGAGATTCATTGTTTATTATTTAAAGTCTTATTTGTAAGTAGGTTTCAAAAGTTAAATGTTAACTGTACATAAAATTAAATGGGTAAAATCACAATTGGTTTAACTGAGAAAGTTACAGGACTGGGCTATTAATTGAATTGAAAATGAATTAATTGAAATTTCGGTAATTAATAATTGGTTTCAAAATAAAAATAAGTAGTAATTGATAATTTAGCTAAAAAACAAAATAATTGATAAGTTGTTATTGTTTTTTTTAAATGACAATTGAGTTTCAATTACTTAAAATAACTGAGTTTCAATTGTCAATTATTTTAGTAATTGAGTTTCAATTATCGTTTTTTTTTAAAAAAACGATGATTAATTATCAATTATTTTATTTTTTATTTAAATTATCAATTTCTAATTATTTCTATTTTGAAATCAATTATTAATTACCGAAATTTCAATTAATTGATTTTAAATTCAATTATTAGCCCAGCCCTGGAAAATTAAACATGAGCTTTTAAAAGCACCGACAATTTTAATTATTAGCAACGATTAATTGAAACGGTAATGTTTTTTTAACCTCTTTCAATTACATTTAAAAAAAATTACATTCCCTATTAATTTTATTTCGATCCGTTTTTAATCTCAGTAATAATTTTTCCTTCACTTTTGATTAATTTTTCTTGTAAATCGACCATTTCCTTCTGAATTGGTGGTTTAATTTTATTCTCAGGTGCAGCCCAAGGTTGAAGTTCACTAGATCCGAATAAAATGTAGACTAATGCCCCAAATAAATTAAGAGCCCCTGCTATAAAAAAGACGAGGATCCATTCCTCTCTTGACCCATTCGGGGTCAACCAGGCTACAATTGCGGGGCAAATGAAGCCAGGAATGACCCCGAATGTGTTTGTAATTCCTGTAAGGACGCCAGCATATTTGGGGGCAAGTTCAAAAATACTGAACATGTACCTAAAAAAATTACAAAAAACTTTAAATATTCTAGTTTTTTATTAAGCAGATTTATGATTAAAATCAGGGTTGATAATTTTCCAATTTTTCTCGAGAAATTAAAAATTTGAAAAAATACTTTGAAAAAATACACAGGCTATTTTTCAAGAGTCTGCAAAAAATGGAAAAAAGTGAAAAATAGCTCAGAATGTTTGGCTTAATTTTTCAATTTTTCACTTTTCAATGAAAAATTCGTGAAATTTCATTATTCATTTTTTGATTTTTAAACAATTTCAAAGGCATAAAATTTCATTCAAATTGGTATGAAATTTTATGAAATTTCACTTTTCATTTTTCACTTCCCCAACTATGATTAAAATTATTTTAATTACCCTCCCATAAATCCGAATTCGGCGAATGCTTGAAAAAGCGAAATTGCGACGATGCCTCCAGCAGGATTAGAACATGATAAGAAACCTGTCATTATTAAGGCTATAGCTGGTGACACCATTCCTGCAAACAAAAAAACATTCAGTGGAAGAGCATCTAACCAGCAATTAGAGGTCAAAGTTTCGATTCCTTAGAAGACAACTTTCCATTTTGGCAAAAATTCCGCATTTGTTATATGTATACTTAATACTCAAAAATTAATACTTGTTGAAAAAATATTAAAAAACTGATTAAAACCGGAAAAATAAAATTAAAAAATCACAAAAAAATTCATTTTAAGCTATCATTTTTGTCTGATTTTAAAAAACTGCAAATAATATTTTTTATATTTTTCACGCCAACTTATAAATCAAAGTGCAAAAATATTTAACTGTCTCAACCCTAGATAGAGCTTTATTCCAATTAATACTGTATTTGAATTAATTCGTAATTTTAAAAAAACTTTTTGATTTTGCAAACTTTTTGTATGATTTTAAAAAAAACTGCAAATAATATTTTATATATGTATTTAAATGTGCACGCCAAATTCTGAACTACAGCTTCATAACAGATTTCATTTTTGTTTTGGGCACAAAATTAAAAGCCAATTAAAACCTAATCAACTCCTACTGTGTATTTCTACTGATAAATTGTGTAATAAGAAATAATTGAGGTTTATTAAAGTACTTACCAATAGTATTAAAAGATTTTCTTAAATTAGTTAAGCTGAGGAAATTCTTTCGCCTAAAATAGTCGAAAATACTGCCGACAGAAAAGTGGACGACGAGCATGCAAACATATGGCAGAGATGAGTACAGTCCATTCTGGAAGAAGAAATTACAATTAAGTTTTAATTCATTCGTTTGTCTAATTATTAATTGATTAAATTTAATTCTAATTACTTTTGCGGCATCTAGATAAAGGACTTCTTTCATAAATGTTGGCAAGTACATTCCCAACATGAGGAATCCCCAGACGAAACAAATGTGAGTTACATGCACAACATTTAGTGGCACTGAAAGCAAAATCTTTTTCCAGGGTGTACTTTGTTTCTAAAATTACATAATTAAAAAAAATTATAAAAAATAATATTTTTTTTAAAGTTTGGGCATACAAGCAAAATGAAAAGTATCCATGGCCTAGGGAAAAAAATCATAAACTTTGGGCACTTTGAAACACAATTAAAATAGTAAAAAAAATCGTCTATTAGATAGATTAATAACTCTTCAGTTATCGAAACTTTTTAACCTTTCATTTTGTTGTTTTACTTATCGGACAGCCTTTAGTACAAGGTAAATTTTAACTTTTGTATGGTACAATTTTTTTTTAATTTCTGACAAACTTGGGATAGTTGTAAGGTTTGTTTTAACATTTAGTTTTTTGCGTAATTTACTCTCAATCGGGCATTTAAAAAAACAAATTTGGGTCATGTTGATTGCTATATTAATTCTCTGGTTTTTGAAAAACTAACAAAAACTTTGTGTACCTTTGTAGCTTTTCCAGTTGCAAACTGAACAGCTCGATTTTTCTGTAAATATATTAATTCCCGTTCCGAAATTCGAGGATGTTGTTCCGGCCAATCGTAGACGAGGAAAAAAGCTAAAGTAGCCACAAGTAGTCCTAGAGCACCTAAAATTTAAAAAAATAAACTAATTGTTAAAAACAAATTCTTAAATTAATTATTTATTATATACTTAATAAACTTGAATTTTTCAGAAATCTGAATTTTTGCCAAAAATCAAAA
>JAQGBQ010001838.1:0-10176 GCA_034698485.1 Vertagopus arboreus
TTTATCTTTATAAATGTAGGAGAAAAATAGCTTTTAGAAAGACTTGTTTTTCGCATAAGCCAACCTGGTGACGTGTTACTCACTTCGCCCCAATATAGATTTTTCTCGATGAATTATATCGTCATCCACTAAAACCTTGAAGGTGTGCGGATGGATTCGTCCCACGTTTTCCGTCCCACGTTTTCAAGTACATATAGGCATAAGGTGAATGAAAAGCACTCCTCTTCGCATGGAACGGAAATTGTCATAGGACGGAAATAGGCATAGGACGGAAAACGTTATGGGACGGAAAATGTCATGGGACGGAAAATGTCATGGGACGGAAATGATGGGACGGAAACCGTGGGACTGATCCATCCGCAAATCCTATTTAAAACCCCTGGAGGTTAGCCCAGTAGGCATTCATACAAAAAATTGCAAAGCTATTTTTCCATTCAACACCTAACTTAACTAATTCTGCTCAAATTGTATTGATAGTAATAATTTGTACTGTAAAATTAGCATAACAGTACATTTAATTAACATGATGCTATGCGACAGCTACAGGTATATCAGTTAAATGCATTAGCCCATAGGGGAATCATCAAGCGACTTGTAGCCCTCAGTTTTTGACGGATCTGGATCAGCGTTCGACCTCTACCCGTGCAATACAGGTGCTGCGGCGTCGGTGCACGGGTTGAACTAGTCAGTGGCGTGAAGAGATTTAAAAAAAATAAATCACAATTTTTAATTTGTTTTTAAAAAATCAGCAGGATTGTTTTTTAATGGATTAGCGATAATTTGTTTTTAAACATTTTTTAAAATCATTTTTGTGGAAACGCCAATTGCAGCCTCCAGCTGTGCACCACCAGGATTGCACGGGTTGGACAAGTCAAGGCTGAATTCTGGATGACATAAAAACAATATAGCTCATTTTTCATTAAATTCAATAAAAAGTACTTTCGACAATATTTACTGCACTATTTGGCCTAGTGCTCGGACCATTTCATTCTGTGTCAACATTTCCGGTTCAATTCATTCCAATTTTTGAAATGAAAAAAAAAAAATCCGCATTTCATTTCTTTCCAATTTTTTTTAATTTCATTTCTATTCATTTCGGCCGTTGAAATGAAATGAAATGATTGAAACGTGTGTCACCCGCGAAATTTGAATTATAGAAAACAATATGAACTCCCGTTAACTGTATTTTAATGCAATTTAAATCACTACGATAACGAAAAAAAAACAATTGTGTGCAATTTTTTTTATTGTTAACATTAATATTAGTTTTTACAGTTGCTATTATAATTCTAAAATGAACTAAATTTAAGGAACATAAGCCAACTAAATAAACTGAATTTACACTCACCGGTTTAAAGTATCCCTTACTTAACACAACAGCTAACAGTTTCCGCACATGCGTGCGTAGTCAATAAGTTAATTTTGACATTTAAATACATTTAGATCTGGACCGGTTGAAAATAATCTTTCCACGGGAACGCCAGTGCCCGGAACTGCCAAAAAATCTCTGGCCATTCTTGCAAGGTTGGGAAATTCAGATTGGTGAATCTATAATTGTAAGTAATTGTAATTATCAACGACTATAAACTAAACTAACTGAAATATTGAACTTTGCTTTACGGTTACCTTCCACCACCCAAGAGCACCATCGATTCCCACAACTTGTCCCTCAACTATTTTCTGTTCAAGAAGTTCTGGATTGACAACGCATTCCGCAATATATCTTTTTAATTCGTCGTCTGAATTTGACCGTTGCATTGATTGCATTTGGGCTTTAAATACATCCTCAAACATGGACTTCTTTTTAGGGGGTTCGGTATTTGACTGATCAGAAACAGCTTCCGGGCAAACTGGTTTGTACTCTTTCTTCCACAGTCCTGTCACGGCTTTGCGACAGCTTGAAATCCATTCCGGCTTCCACTTAGCCACACCATACCATTGTTACTTATAGCGGGGATCCAAAACTGTAAAAACAAATCAATTTGTTAAGTTTTTAAAATTTGATTAATCTTTATTTCAATGGTTTTAATTTAATTTCTTTTAATGGTTCACCTGTCGCAACTGAGTATACTAATCCATCACTAGAAGGGTAATATTTTTTCAACTTTTCCCAGCCAGCTTTAGCCGCTTTTGACAACCAATCCGGTACTTCAACTTCTTTTACTATTGAACCACTTTTTCCTTTTGATGTCGATGGTTTTTCTAAATATGATTCAAGGTGATCAAAAAGAACTTGATAGACGGTTGTAGCTCTAGAAATCGTGGGAGAATGTTCAGTGGATAGTGCAACGGTAGCTTCTTTAAACGGACGAAGTAGCTCGACCAGTGCTTTTACTTTAGCCCATTCTTCTTCAGTCAAAATCAATTTTTGGAGTTTTTTTACAAAATTGGAGAGTCAGTTCAAAAGGTTCTTTTAGTTTTATTGCCCTTTCCGCCATATCAAGTGTTGAATTCCATCTAGTTGTTACATCGCGAACAAGATTTTTAGCATCTACTCCAGCCACTTTGCATCGCTTAGCAAATATTTCTCGACGTTGAGGAGATCCTCTTATGGAAACAACAGCTTTACGTAATTTTGAAATCACTGGATTTGGAGCCACTTCAAAATCGATTTCGTCATCACTATCCTCTTCGGTTTCTTCTACGTCTTCTTTGCTGTCGCCAATTGCACCAATCATTGTTCTGCAGACCAAGTTTAGAATGTGAGCTAGACATCGAACTCGATGGTTTTTAGCAGAAAAATTAGATTCTTTTTTCCCCGCTAATCTGGTAAGTTCTTCAAACATGGTGTCCATGTTGGACGCGTTGTCAGTCGTCAATCCTAAGAGCTTACTCCACAAATCAAATTCGTCAAGAACGGTAGAGAAGGCAAACGCAATATTTATCCCAGTATTATCCCAGTCCTTCCAAAAGTGTTAGATCTATTACGATGCTGGATAGTTTCCATTGTTCATCAATCCAGTGAGCAGTTACACCTTGGAATGGGAACTGGTTTGAAGAGGTTCAGCAGTCGATTGTGAATGAAACCCTACTGTCATTCTTCTTAAGATTGTCACACAATAATTTCATTTCGTCATCATACATGGTTTTAATAAGACTCCGAACAGTTTTGGCGCTTGGAAGTATTGCTGCAGGGTCATTTTTAGCTGTGTTTAGCATCAAAGCTTTGAATTCCGGTTCCTCAACGAAGGTAAAAGGTTGATCTGAGCATATTGTGAGCCTGATGAGCTTATTTCGAAATTCTTCAGTTTTGATTCCAACTGATTGTTTCTGAGCATTGACGTTTGAAGCAAAAATATCTGCAACTGACCCGTCTGAACGTTCAGATTCTGTACTGTCATCAATCTTAATACTCGTATGTTTCCTTTTCAAATGGTTGGTTAACGATCCAGTACCTCCCGACTTGGAATGCGCATAAGACGATCTAAAAACCAATATTGTAAAATCATGTACTTAAATTGATGAAAATCGTACCAACAAATTTTGGCTAAAAAAACTTACCGGAAGTGCTTACAAGTCCATTGTATAGTCTTGTCGTTCCATTTAAAATGTTCGTACACTTTTGATCGCAATTTCTTGGGTTTTAAAACTGTTGAATTCTGAACTCTTAAAACGATCAATTCAATGTCTTCAACCTCTACGATTTCAATTTCTTGGCTAGACTGCGAAGCTTCAAGACTTTCCATTACTTTGAATGCTGCTAAACTGAACTGTAAAAAAAATTCGAGGCTTTACTGCAAGAGTTTTACTCTGGAGGATCTAGTTCAACTAATACCAAAAAAGTCTAAAACCAATTTAATTTAGGTTTGTTTGGAGCGGCTGCTTTGAAAACTTGCGTCTGTTCAGTTTGAGATTTAATAAAAGAATGAAAAGATTTGTAATTTTTCACAACGTCACAATTTTTTTCTTCAATCGAACCTCTCAAAATGTTTTTGTATGCTAGAAAACAAACAGCAATTAAGCTTTGTTTTTTGAATTCTCAACAAGCAATAAATGCTTGTGGAGTAATTTGAGAGCTTGAGATTCTCAACAAGAAACAAGACAAGAACAAGGCCAACAAGGCTTGTAGAGTAATTTGAGAACTCGAAATTCCCAACAAGAAACAAAACAAAAGCAAGACAAACAAGGTTTGTAGAGTAATTTGAGAACTCGAAATTCCCAACAAGAAACAAAAGCAAGACAAACAAGGTTTGTAGTACTTTGTAGAGTTATTAGAGAACTCGAAATTCCCAACAAGAAACAAAACAAGAGCAAGACAAACAATTCTTGTAGAGTAATTTGAGAGCTTGAAATTCTCAAGAAGAAACAATATGATCAACATTTGTTTTGAAAACTAAAGGTCGTGATTCTTGTTAAGTTCTCAAATCCTACTCTACAAGTCTTGTTTCTTGTTGAGAATTTTGAGTATTCAAATAAATAAACAAGCCTTGTTTGTCTTGTTCTTGTTCAGAAAATTTTGGGTTTGGATTTTTGTGTTTTTGAAATGAATGAAATGCATTTCAAGGCTCGCATTTCATTTCATTCCACTTTTGAAATGAAAATTTTAATTTCATTTCAAATTCTGGAATTTAATAATTTTGGCTTGACACAAAATGAAACGAAATGAAATGAAAGTAAAACATTTCAAAAATGAAATGGTCCGAGCACTAAATGTTGGCCCTCAAAAAGGGATTTCAAATATTGTTTTATATGAAAACAGTTTAAAATGACATTTTTCAACTATTCTAATGTTTTTTCGATTTTATGTACCCCTTAGGCTGTAGCTTTGTTTAAAGGTTTTGACAGGGGGGGGGGTGAATGCATACTAAGGTGAAACTGGCCGACCTTCATGTCTCTTTTGCCTCAATTTTGAACAAGGATAGAACATGAAGGCATTTAGTAATTTTATGTTCCGATCAATTTGATAAGAAAGTTACAAATATTTTTCTTCATTAACAATTATATAGTAGTTATTCATTATAAATGTGTATTTTTATTAAATAGTTTCGAATTCTTCCAAGTAAATATTTAATACAGAAATTTACATTTGAGATAATAAGATGCACTTGCTAACTAATGTTACTTTTTTGTATGAGAATAAGGGTGATTAAAATCGTATTTTTACTAGGATGACGCATTTTGTTTTATTCTTCTTCAGATTCTGCAAAATGAAAATACAATAAATATAATATATTAGACTCCATACTTTCTCGGTACAAGGATAATTTTATGTATATTTTATATATTATATATTTTATTTTAAATATAATATACAATTACTATACAATTTTAATACATTTTATCGCTATTGAAAATATAAATAATAATTCGAATTTATTTTACCTTAGTGCATTTGTCTCTTAGTTTAATAATATGATTTGTTGAGACTTAATAATAATAATTTGGTCGTGGGTAGAGAGTTCCTTCTCCTTGGAGAAAAATTGAATAACTGGAGTTACCTTCTTTTCTTAGCTTTTATTAACCCTTCGAGGGAATTAACCTTTTTAAAGCTTATAATTAGATCTAGATTTTGGACAATATTGCTTAGTTCTAAGTTGTTACATTTTGTCAGTTTATGCTTCAAAAAGTCGGCTATTAGGACATTTAGTCCTATCACATTTTTATAGAAAGGCATGACCAAGAAGACTTTATTTTGTACAATGTAGGGATTGGTTGTTTGTATTTTTGATCCATTGAGATGAGCGCAGGAATTGTGTCGTTTCAATATTTCAGAAAGAAAAATCACTGAAATATAAAGATTGATCATTTTTTTCTGTTTTTGAATCATTGAACTGAGGCTATTCCAAACTTATTGTAATTGTAAAAATTTAAAAATATGAATATGATCTTCAAACATAAGATGACCAATAAAAACTAACGGGTATCTTAGTTTATTTATTCTTTAAAGAATGTCCAGCTCGAAATGTTTGTAACAGAAACTTGAAATTTGATATAATAAAAAGTGTAAAATGAACTTGACAAGTTACTAAAATAAGTTGAGATAGACTTTTATTTTAGACTTTTTAGTAAAGCAATCAATTTCGGTTTTAGAATTGACATTGGTGATTTTTTTTAAATACAGAAAAAAATTGAAGTAAGCTGTTTAAGAGCATTCTAAGATAAAGAGCCATTAATAAGATGTTCCATATAATTTCGATGTTATTCCATGTTAAATATAAAACAGTCAAAACATTTGAAAACTAATGATTCTGTGAATTTAACTTGACGGTCGGGATTGTACGACAACTACGAATACATATGTAACTAGAAGTGACAAATTCTATGAAAATTAGCAATTACATTCAAATTAAAAATCGGAATGCACTTTTAACTCACAACTTCTACAAAACTGTAGTCCAGGGTAAAAATCCCAGCACCGCTGATACCGACGGTTTTAAGAGACAAATCAGTGATTAGCCATTGCATTTCTGAGTCCTTCAAAATGTTTTGGTTTTCTCGTCTCATAAGCCATTGTTGAAATTTTCTCATCTTTTCACAACAAAAAAAAGATGTTTTTTTTTAAATAAACAAGTCCAAATAATTTGCAGATAACTATCAAACACTACATTGAAAATGTGTATTGACGACCTATTTTCAAAAGAAAATTGGTTGATTTTGCGGAAAGTGCAGTAAAACCCAAAATAACTTTGCGGAAATCTAAATTTAAAAATTTTATTAAAAAATCACAAGTTCAATATTAATATCAAATTGTGCTTGAAAAAGTTCAAATTGCTCATTTTGCATAGTAATGTTAAATATTATGATATAATAAAGGCTTCTTACTTTTTTGAAGCCCCACATGACAAAACGATGTTCAAAGACAAAACAAAAAAGTCATAGACAAAAGCCACCTAAAGTATCCAATCCTTCACAACAAAAACCGTATCAATCCGTGTAGACATATAAACCAAGCTGTTGACGATTTCAAAAGAGATCTGGAGACCAACACATTAATTTATTTCCTCGGATAAGTTTTTCAATTCGTCATATTGAGACAAAAATTCTAAGGCTGCAAGATTTTTTGTATTTGTATTTGTATTCAATGATTTTTCAAACCAATTGCATGCCTCCTTTATTTCTTTACTTCTTTATTTCCACTTGGTTTTTTCGATATTGCCAGATTTTTTGCAATATGAATGAATAAAAAAATATTATATTTTTTTATAATTACAGTTAGCTTACATCCTATGTTATAAAAATAGGTTTATAGAAACAATCTAAATAACTACTTAAATGTGATATGTTACAATGTATATTCAAAAAGTTCGACAACTCTTCAAAAAAAACGTCAAGTTCTCGAATACTAAAGTTTCAATCGTTTCTAGCAAAGTAACCAAATTATTAAGTTGAATTCACCGTGATGATTCGGTAGACAAATGTACCTCTCTGAGATTCATATAATTACGAAAAACTGAAACGTCAAATACTGTCTATTTCCTTCTGGTATTATGTGCATAAAAAGTTTTGTTCAAAGTTTCATAATTATTTCCACTTCTTACAGGACATACTCTACTTAAATTGAAGAACAAGCTCTGAAATTTGATATGAACTAGATTTGGTTGATTTTGAATGAACCGTATCCAATAATTCCTTAAAACGTCGGATTCATAGGCTGTTCCGATGTTCAAAGTCTCTAAAGTACCACAATATTTTTCAACTCTAAATGATTCGACAAACGGACCCACCCCGAAAATTTACACATATCTCATTTTTGTAAGTTAAATGCTTCAAAGTTTGTCGGTGACGACCAAGGAAGAAAAACAGAGCACGTGACGACTGAAGCAAACTAAATCCATTTCTAAAAACATAAGTCACATTTAATGACCTTACTTTAGGCATTCTGCTCATATTCATGATTCTTTCGTAAGTTTCATATTTAAATACGGGCCACAACCAGTGTCTAGAGAAGGAGCTCTGGGAAATCGTAAACATTTTTTAGATCTAGAGTATCCCCAAATATATCTGCAAATCCTGTATCACTCAATTGAATCGAAAGCGATTAAAGTTTTTTCGATTCCAATAATAATAAAAAGTGCAGATTTTCGGCTGATGTACTCCAGTTGATAACATGCATTTTTGTTGCATGATTCGGATGTTTGAAGATAGGTCGAATGAGAATGGGATTTAGGAGTCGTTTCACATTTACTTCTTTGACCCGGAGGGTCCGAATCAACTCCAGATAAGGACAAGTTTCGTCGAGATTAATTCTCCAATTCGAGTAAAGATTTTATACTTTCGTTTTCAAGAATGTATTTTCAATTCGAAGGTTGAGAGCGTCTTTTTGCGATAGAAATTTCAAGATCATTTCCCGGATCTGTAAAATTACCAAAGCTTCCATTTTGATCTAATTTAGTCATTTGTAATTTATCTTCAAAACTTGGATATATTTTTTTAACCTTATTAATATTAACAAGTCGGATAAGGCAAGAAGGGGCTTCACCTGACCAGTTTGTAATTGTGTCATCGTGGTTGGAACTTGAAGCCATTTTTGCTAGAAATATAAAATCTTTAGCATGATTCCCAAGTATAAATTTGAAATAAAAACAAAATTTAAATTACTAAATAAAAAAAAATTTGACTTTAAATGATAATTTATGTAAGCTATCGTTTAATGAAATGAACACTATAAAACTATGTATTATTTATTTAAACTAAATTAATCGAAACAAGGAAAAAAAATCTAACTTTTTTGGTTGGATTTTTGAAATATTTTAAATGGCAATAATAATAATAATAATAATAATAATTCGACAGGTGTTTTATTTGCAATTTTTTACTACTCGAGTAGAAACCTTTGAAAAAGGTGCAAGTGCTCTGCTATTGGCGAACTATTTTTGCAATTAAAATTAGTGCCATCGCATTAGTTATACTTGAACAAAAACAAACTTCTTTAACATGTTAAATCTACATCAATATCATGCATCATATGCAGTTGCATCTTCTCAATCCCAATCTCACTGCGTGCTCCATGATGGACAAGCGCAAAAGGTAGATCATGAGATACTCTGGAGACTCTTTTGGCGGGAAATTTAAGCTAAGCTAATTTACATATCCGAGTTGACTCTAATTTTTATTCTGTAAATTGCAATGATTTAAATGTACCTTTTCTTAATCGATTTCTGACGGTGACATTTTTAGGATATTCTAATGGCTCCTTGGAGCCAAGCAAAATTTTGTTTTTAATATTTAATTTAAATATTCTGATTTATCATTGAAATACTTTTGAGTTTAAGTTTAAATAAAGTGCTGATTTTTTTAGTATAACGATTGATGCAAATATGCAAACTAATGAGCAATTAATTTATGCAATTATTTAATGCTCAAATTAAAAGTGGATAAAAATTCATAACAACGCTATTCATAAACATTTTGATCAAAAAAGTTTTAAGTTTACCTTCCAATACACTAATAAGATACACACGTATCACAAAAAAATCTAGGGTGTACATTTTACAGATATGTATGTAAATTAATCCAGCAATAACAAGGGCAATTTCTAAACTAGTAAACATTTACAAGTTTTAAAGTTAATTTATCAAATATTCATTCAGTAGTTTTATACTCATAACAATTTTAGTTAACACAAAAGGATTTAGAACTAATAATAACATAAAAAAATGAATTTGGAATTAAATTAAGTATATTTTCTATGAATCTGGAATAACTAAATTATTTAAAAAATAACAACTCATAGTAAAAATAACTTATTGATATTACATATATTTTATCAGTTCTAATTATTATTAAGTAATTATCCTCAAGATGAATTATATTTTAACAGCTCAGATTATCATAAACAATGATATATTTTATTTTTCGAAACTTAGTTCCACGTTTTGGGGGATAATAAATTCAGCGTTTTTACACATTAATAGAACCAATTAACACTATATGGAGAATCAATTTTAACCCACATGAAAGCCCCATTTGAATCTGTGCTTTTATTAACCCACAAATAAAAATTAGTATTAGAAATATTTCCAAACACCAATCTAAAAGACATCCCTTTTATTTTAGCCAGTTCGGAGTTCGATTTGTGGATGGAATATCCATGTATGCGAACACATTTTAAACAAAGATTTACATTCGAAAACGGAAAAGTTTACTCCCAACTGACAAGATGCTCCAGCCTCTTCGATACCTATCTCTGATAATGAATCAGAATTCTTCAAAAATCTGGAAAAATCTTCAGACGGA
>JAQGBQ010001839.1:0-10174 GCA_034698485.1 Vertagopus arboreus
GAATAATCAAGAGCCGAAAGTCCATGCATAATAAACTGAACCATGCCCATAAGTTCTGTCTGATCATTTTGATTAATTTCTTTATCAAGTTTACAACTCTCACATGCTTCGAGTGCATCGTGATCCTGTTTTAATTTCGTGAGAGTCGTAATCAGACTTGTGATTGTATTCCGAGACAGTCGGATAAAATGCTTTCGACATCTTTCCCTAGAAACCCTCATCCCCAGCAGACTCATGTCAATTAAGAACTGGACGCTTCTCGAAATACGCTTCCCATTCGATGAAATTAATGCTTCAGGTTCCAGCTTTTTCTTTGTCTCTATAGCATACGTGTGGGTGAAGACGCAAAGCTCGAATGCTGTTGATAGTCTTTCAGTCTCTTTATGTGTCAGTTTAGATTTCGCTCTGTAGATTTCGACAACAAAATCAGTTTGTATTTTTTTTTTTAAATAATAAAATAAATTTGGCAAAACTTACAAAACTTTGTTTGTCTTTGTAACGACGATAAGTTTGTTCTTGATTTCTAAATATCCGAGTTTGATCAAGCTCTTGATATAATTCTTCTGTTTTGCTTGACAATAAGTTCTCAGTAGTCCCATGTAAAAGTCTATAATCTCGTTCTCATCTTCTGTCGATTCCAAATCTTCTGGTTTAAGATTTCTCCGAGGACAATTTCCAACGCCGTAGAAAATGTCTTCGTCAAACTTGAGCGTTACGTTAGGAGCGATGATTTCATATTGCGTTTTCCATCCGGGATGTTCCGCAATATCGATCGCATCGTCAGGGATAAAGTTCGCTTGGAGATCTTATTTTTAAACGAGAAAAGTTTAGTATTATATTATTCGATGGCCTTAAGTTTAATCAATATTTACCTTCTTCAGCTCCTCTTCCTGTTCCTGATCCTGAACCCGATTTAGGCATCTTGGCTATCCACCCTGATTGTCCTACAGGATCAGATTTGAAGATGTACGAGTGAGCGATTTTGTTGGCTGCCAAACTTCCCATTATTCCAGCAGCGTCTTTGGAAGCTGATGCGTTACCTTCGTCCAAAACTACAAAAACAAACAAAAAATTATGAGATCAGATTTGTATTAGACTTTTATATGACAAGCATATGAGTTTTTTTTAATATAAAGTTTTTTTACACACCAAACTTTCCAATAAGAATTAAATCACTGCCGAAAGGGAGAACAGTAGCAAGAATATCATCAACCGGCCAGAAGAATTCATTAGATCCTTGAACAGGTGGGAAGAAAGTTCCTCGGACAGGAGGACCACCCTTGGTTGCATAAAATGTTCCCAAACTACCAGGATAATCGGGTAAAAAGACGCTCTTTGGGCTTGCTTTGTAATAAGTTCCATGAATACTACCCGGAGGGATTGTGATTGGGGGTGCAGATGATTGCTGTTGTTGTGCTGGGTCTTGACCCTGCGACCATGCAGAGTTACCATTATCGGGCAACATAGTGACAGCAATTTCTCCAGCAGTAGAATTTGGTGAGAGTGCAGCCCCAATTGTCAAGGTTCCTTGGACACCTGGTAAATTAACTGTGACCTGGACGTCAGCTCCAGATGGACCAATTTGAACACTCGCCTGAATTCCGCCTTCTTCTCCACTTCCTCCATTGGGCTTGAAAATCCCAGAGACACTCGAGGGTTGCGATCGTAAAAGATTGAGAAGAGTGACCATGTCTACAGCTACAAAACTGGCAGTTGAGGTTGAAAGAGAGTTGTAAAAAGTCCCTGTGATTTGTTGCAGTTCAGATCCAACAGTTATGTAGAAAATGCCCAAAGTTCCGGAATCTGGTACGAAAATGTTCCCTCCTGTGTTGCTCTTGTAAGCTGTGCCTGTAATTTGTTGTGGTCCTGTTGGAATTTGCTGTTGACTTTGGCTCGCACTTGGAGCTGGAGTTGTCGTTACTGGAATTTGTACTTGTTGTTGTTGATTTGTAGACAAAAATTGACCACTGATTTCTTGTTGTATCTGTTGAGTCTGAATTTCCACAGTTGTCTGCTGACCTCCTACCAAATTAAGAACTCCAATCGTTCCAGTTTGTTTAGCAATAAATGTAGCTTTTGTTTGACTAGTTGTTAGCGTTAATGTTCCATAGATTCCGTCGTAAGGATTAGTCGATCCGACTGGAACGAACCAACCGGTTGTGGGTTGATTAGTTTGAACTCGGTTAAGAAGTTGGTTGATATCTTGAGGTTCGAAATAAGCCACGGGGTTAGTAGGATCTGGGAATAATGAGCCAGGGACTCCAATCAAATTGGATTCTATAACAAAGAATCCTGTGGAGCCAGAGTCAGCTATGAAAATACTAATGCCGTTTGCATTTTGATAATAAGTTCCATGCGTTCCAGTTGCAGTGCCATTTCCACCTGATTGATTTGACACTTGACTTTGTTGTTGAGGTGGCTGAGCTTGTTGTTGTTGTTGACTTTGTTGTGGCGATGTTTGATTAGGTTGAGATGGATTTTGACCCTGTTGATTAATAGTCAGAAGCCCTCTCGTTCCGTCAACGTCAGCTTGGAATGAACCATATCCTGGTGTACTAGATGGTGTCATTGTACCATGTATACCATTTTGAATTCCATTAGCCCCGTCTGGAAGTATTGTCCCTTTTACTGATTGACTTGAGCTCAAGATTGTGGCGAGTTGTGAAGCATCAGTGGGTATGAAGGATGTAGAAGGTGAGTTTGGCGATGGAATAAAGTAGCCTGGTATATTAGCATTGGTACCGTCAACAATGAATTTTGCTTGTGACCCAGTATCGGCTATAAAAACGCTTGTTCCTGCCGTCTTGTAATATGTTCCGTGTTGTTGTTGGCCTTGAGGCTGTTGCTGTTGAGATCCTTGTTGATTTTTTTGAGCGTTTTGTGGCTGATTGCCGAGGATATCGATAGATCCCTGTTGTCCCTTAACATCCGGAACGAAATTTGCTTGATTGCTTGATGCAGTGGGTAAGGTTAGAACTCCATGAAGACCCTGGTCAGTTGACCCCACCGGGTTGGTGTCTGGTAGGAAAGTACCCGGAACACTTGAGCCAGGATTTCCAAGTGGTGATAATTTTGAAGGGTCTTGGACGGCAATTGCACCAACAGTTGGGACGAATATACATGGAATTGGAACCGAGCCTCCTACATCTGACAAGAAACGACCAGAAACGCCATTATCGGGTACAAAGATTTGTGTATTTCCAACTTGATAGATTGTTCCATGTGTCGAAGGGCTTGATGGACTTGATGAACCTAATAGCGGGGCTCGACCAGACTGCTGAGCCACTGGATTTTGTATTACTTGTTGACTTTGATTCTGGTACGACGAGGATTCATTTGAAGATGAACTGGAGTTGTAGCTAAATTGCATTTCGTGCTTCTTAGATTGCTTGCGTTTTTTCATATTCGCCATCATTTGATTGAAATCGTCTTGACTATCCGAGAAAGACTTGCCCTTCTGTTTTACTACTGTTGAATTGGAGCCTACTAGCATACTTCGTCCTCGCCCACCAGGGCCCATACTTCGACCTCGAGGCTTTCCTATGAAACTCCTGCCTAGTAATTGACGACCACTTTGTACCGGTTCAGAAACAGTTGTGTCTGAAGTTTTGATATTTCTAACTAATCCGACACAGTACACGAAGAAACCTGGAGATGCTCTTCGTCCAGGAATGAAATTACCTATAAATTCAATGGAGTTGTTTGTCAAAAATTCAAAAAATTCATAATGTTTTAGGAATTTTGTTTATTTAAAAATAATAATTTACCCTTTTGACCAGGTCTATCAAAAGTAAAGACGTATGCGCCATCCAATAAAGTGAAAGAACCGGAAATCCCATTGTTTGGAGATATTCCGGCAGCAGCAGGTGATTCGTCTTGTTCAAATGATCCACTAACTCTTCCCGTACCGGCCATCAAGTTGTTTAATACGCTTGTTTGATCCGGTGTAAAGTTTCCAGTCTGTCCTTTACCAATTACTACCAAGCTTCCATGAATGACGGTTTGCGAGTTTGCAACTGAGAACTTGCCACTGTTGGTTCCGTCAGCAGGAATCCATACGTTTCCGCCCTCAGCTCCTTTGAATTGGAAGACTTTCTGTTGTACTTTTGGTTTATTGGCTTCTTCTTCACGTTTTCGAAGAATGTCATTGTCGAAAGGAATAATCTGGCCTAATTCGTCAAACATGAAGCAACCAAACATTCCCTGGGGTTTCCATGTTCCGATTTGAGGGGGTTGAGTGCTGTAGAAATCGAATGCCTCTGGCGACTGCGGTACGACGTACCCAGGAATACCTAGATTTTTAAAGTATGAAGTAGGTTGAGATTTAAATATACCAAAAATATGGTAAAATAATCTTGTAGAAAAAGAAATGTATCAGTACCTGTCGCAACGGCACCCAATGGGTAAAAAATACCAGTCTGTTGTGGTTGTATACTTCCGGGAGGTATGATGTTAGGACCCTGTCGACTTGGATCTGGACGGAAAACTCCCATTGGAGTTCCAGGAGGTTCGTTTGCACTCTTAGGCTGCCTTGGGGTGAAAGATCCTTCAACCTTTGGATTTTAAAAATAAATACATGATTGTCTAAAAGATTCGATGTTTTGATATCAACACCGATTTTGAATACCTTCTGAGCCTTGGGGTCGGTCGGAGGTACATTATTGATCACAAAAACTCCGACAGTTCCAGTAAACGGGATAAAGATCGTAGTACTGATTGTGTTTTTGAAATACATCCCTCGGATATTTACAGTCTGCGCGTTCATGTTTTGGTCCTTGGAAGAAGGCGGTTCTGTGCCCATCGGGACTAATGACACTTCAAACTCTATAAGAGTAACAAGAAGTTGCTTTTTAAATTCATGGAAATCACTGAAATGTCATATCATCCTGAGACAACTTAAATAATTCCCTGCCAACTGTTAGATTATAGATTATAGTATACACTAATTTTTGGGTAAACCAGCAGCCAGCATTTTTTGTACCAATTATATTTCCCTTTCAACACTTACCAGATTCCCTGAAAAAAACCTTAGAAAAGTACCTTTTACCTTTCGTCAGCCCCTAAATAATATTACCTCCTTACCGTAAAGCACAATAAAATGTGAATACATAGGACAAAATCAAAGTCTCCAGACGGTCGTAATTCTTGCCCCTCGCTACCTTGTACTGATGTCCCCCATTGCCTTCCAAAACTTGCCTCCAATCTGAATTCCCGTCTGAAGACTTTGTGGTCAACGAACTAGAAAGTTCAGAAGATCATAATTGCTAACAGTTGGCAGAGGATTTAATAAATACCAGATTTCCATAGGAGGACATGTCTGTATTCAGAGGTGAGAGGTCAAATGACTTAGACGGTACGATCACAAATATTATGTCCCAGTAGAGCCTGACTTCACCTAATAAAATACTTCGTGTACTCTACGTCAATCCTGGCTTAAAATGAAAGTTTCGACCTGGGGGATGATAAAGATCTTTGTTGCTGCTACTAGAATCACTTTGAGCTTGTAATGCTGACGTGAAAACACTGACCGTAGTGTTTGTGGTCACTTCTTCAGTTTCTGTAGTAGTCGTTGTTGTAACGGTCTTTCTGTTGCCACCTCCTATGTTTGTTTGGACTGGTGGCTTCGGACTAGTAGCCGCACTTTCAAGAGCCAACATTTTTTGCATCCATACATTTTGGTCAAGTAAGTCTTGGCTTGATTTTTGAGGAAGTACAGATATTTGCTGCTGAATTTGTTGCTTTTGAGTCTGTTGCTGGGTTTGAAATTGCGATTGACTTTGACTGTTTTGTTGTTGGGAAATCTGTTGCTGCTGCCCTTGTTGGTTTAAATCCCAGGTAGGGACAAATGTTCCGTGCATAGCCAATACCCCAGGTCTGTGTTTTAAAATAAAATGTACAAGATTAATAATGATTATAAAGCAAAAATCTGTGTTTTTACTCATATGCGACTATTACTTATCAAAGACCATACTTCCATGAGATTTGCCATTTGGTATTTTCGTTCCAATATCTGATGGATTATCAACAACGAATTTCATTTGCTGACCTACTCCCATTTGTTGTGGTGGATAAAGCATTCCATGGACCCCAGCTTTAGCCCCATCACCCCAAAACGTAACTATAAATGCATATAAAAATAATTGTCAGATTTCTATTAAAAGTCAAATTTAAAATTTTATTTTTTTTTTACCTGGAGAAGGATTTTCTGGCTCAGCAATAAATTTTGCGGGTTTGTAACGAGCGTCTAGCACGCCGTGTCGCTTCATACTAAAGTCAGCCGTGTAAATCCATCTGAAATAATCATAAGAAAAGGTATAACCAAAAAATAATCTCAATGAATGAAGAACATTAAATCTAAACTATACCCTTGAGTTATTCCTGTAAGCCCTAGGTTAATAATGTCATCAGCGTTCAGTACAATAAAGTCTCCAGCCCCGCCTTCTTGTGATGGCTTCAAATACATCCCATTTAGTTTACGGTCAGCGTTATTATCAGGCGAGTACGTAACTGAAAAAATAGTCAATTATAACCTTTGCATTTCAATATCATAATATAATCTGCATTGTATGGCTAACCCTGAATGGACATTGGACCACTAGTTTCCAGAAGATATATTTTACAAGGAATGTACGAAGATGAGGACGGAGTCAGAATGACTTTTAGTGGCTTAGAATCCTTCATTTGCTCCACAATTAGATAACCCGCCATGGAATCTTGAGACAGCTTACTGAAGTCATTCGAATTTACAGACATAAATCCCATATTACTATCTTGAACTTGTTGACCTTGCTGCTGACCAGAAGTTGAAGAAAACATTCCGGTGATTCTCAAAGAAGTTTGCGTAAGTGGGTAGAAGGACACTATAAGTATTTAAGAATTTAGATTGAAAAAATTAAAACAATAAAGTAATCAATTAATCCTAATTTAAGTCTACCTGAGATACCACCACGACCACTGCTACTAGAAATCAAGTAGCTCCAAGTGGATGTCGTGGTAATAGTAGTAGTTGTCGTTGTTGTCGTCGTCGAAGAATAAGAATAACTGAAAGTAAACTGCTGTGTCTGCATATTTCTTTGAATGATTATGGTGATCCTTAAAGGCGCATTTCCAGCTTGTTTGGGTATAAGAGTACCAGAAATCGACCCCGAGCCGAAAGACGCAAAATCTTGAGGATTCTGCGGCTGAAATTGTCCACCTGTGCTAGAAGAATCTTTTGGAGGTTGATAATACCCTAATATTGATATAGACCGATCCGAATCTGGATTAAATACGCCTAAAACAAAACGAAACATTTAACATGTCAATTTATACACCGGCATCGACATTTAAAATGCTTATATATTTCATACATGGCTCAGGAACGTTTTGAGTAACTTGGAGAAGAACGAATTTGAACAAAAGATTATTTGTGCTCGACTGAACAAGAGTTCCTTGCTGCATTCCTTTCTTTGATGTTATGACGAGATAGCCGTCCAAAGTTTTTTGTAACTTCCCAGCATCGTCCGGATTTACCAAAAGCGTGCCGAACGGCTGAGCTGTCGTTGCTTCGGTATAAGTGCCAGTAATCCGCATAAATGCATTACTCGACAAATAAAACGCGGCTAGAATTCAATTACGACCATTTATATTTTTGTTTCAATTTACCCAGAAATTTCTACACCAAAAGATATCGATACTAACCTGTTGTTGGGGGATTTGAATTTTCAATAAAGTTGACGGTCATAGTACTAGTAGTTGTTGTTGTAGAAGTGTACGTATAAGTAATGGTCATTGATCCAAAGAACGCCATTGAACCTTGATCCTGATCTTTCGGTACTATCGTTGCTTTGATAGACTGGGTAGGTAATTGTGCAACTTGTGATTGATTTTCTGGAACGAATTTTCCCGGTTGACCTGGTTTAGTCGGAGCAAAATATTCTCCGTGTACCTCTACAGATCCGTCTGAAGTCTTGAGAATGGCTTAAAGTTCAGAAACAAGTTATTATGAATAGTGTTCCAAGACTTTTTGAACCCAAAACATTTAATCATTACCTGCAATGGACCCTCCTTTATTTCCCTGTTCCGGTTTGAATACAGCAGTAGAACCTTTGGTAGTATCTATACTGCCTTTAATAGGAATGGTTGACGATTGTGGAAGAATAATCCCATTAGAAATTCCATTAGGAAGTTTATTCAAGTCGTTTGGGTTGGTTGGTGTAAAAACTGATTGAATAGACGGGTCTTTAGAAACCTTTACTATTCCCGGAATTGTTACTCCAGGATGGTTTTGAGGATGAAAAACGCCTATACGATTTTAATAACGCATTTAAAACCATATGTTTAATCTTGAATAAAGGATACTACTAACCAGGTTCAGTTTGAGTGATGGGTTGCAATTTCTTATCCAATACGAATTGTGCAGGTGTGTATATTGACATTGTTGGAACTAACAATCCCTTCATTTCACTTGACCCAGAAACTTCAATAATCATATAACCTTCAGTAATAACCGTCGGAGCGCGATTGAAATCAATCGCATCAATCGTAAAAGCTCCATCGCCAGAAGGTAAAGATACGAAAACTCCACTTAATTGATTACCAGGTTCCAATAATGAATAGAAGGCCGCTGTTATTTTTAAAAAAACGTTTACATTTGAGGTTTTTAAACCTATTTTTGTATAAATACAACGCTAACTACCTTTAACGTTTGTCTTTTGCTCCGGTGTAAAAACAGCCTTTGTTCCTTGAGTACTTTTAGGGTTTCCTGCAATAGTAATTGTGCCTTCTATAGGCGGGAAGCCTTGTTTCGTAGGTGTCAATAATCCTGTCATTTGTCCTGGAGGCAATGAATTCATTTGACTTGGATTGGTGGGTACAAAGAAACCACTTCCGGTTGGATTCCCGGGTACGGTGTAATATCCATTGATTTGTATTGCCGTGTTTAACGTACTTGTAAACGTTACTACAATAAAAATGCATTTTGAATTCCAATTGAATCTGGAAACTAATGAGTATTTAGTTTACCTTCAAAAATGGTAGTGCCCGCTAATACAATAATGAATGTACAAGACTGATCAGTAGGACTGGGTGGATTCACAATAACTCGAATAGGCTTTGAACCCGGGTACTGTGGGATCACACTTCCGGTTACAGAGCCTGTTGGCAAATTATTTAATAAATCTCTAATATTATTTGGAATAAACAAGCCTTGTCCCTCAGGCTTGTCGGGTAACGTATAAATCCCAGGCACTCCAGATCCACCAACAGCATCAGAAACAAAATTGCCTGAATTAAAAACGAATTGCCATTTAAATATTAATTTGGCAAAAAATAACTCCGATTTTAAATATCTGACACATACCCTGTCCACCCTGTGTTTTTGGTAAAGGTCTAAACTCCGATGGGCTGTTCATTGAGGATGAAGGAACAAGTTGTCCTTTATTAGCATTAGGACCTGTAAATCATATTTAAATCAGTATTCATGTTTTATCACTAGATGCTTTTGAAAGTTGATTTTTTTAATAAAAAAATTTACCTGAGAAATTAGGAACAACAAAGCCCTCAGTGATCTGCTTTGGTAGCTTTGCGAATTCTTCAGGCGACGTAACCTTGAACCACCCGGAATCTCCTGATTTTTGAGGTGCGGTAAATATTCCATTAATTTTTATAGTAGGATTGCTAGGCGAGAAAAACCACCAAGAAGCTCCTACACTCGAAGGATTCGGTTGAAAAACAGAAGGTTCTGTAATTATGCCAGATGTCGGCGTCGAAAGTATACCAGGATGCGATATTGATTCCGTAACACCAGTAACCAATCCTCCAGCTGAAGATCCTGTCGGAATTTTGTTGTAAAAGTTCGCAGGGTTATTTGGACGGAAGACATACGGTCCTCCCGAAACAACCTGGGATGTGCATCGCCCAGGGAATAAAACATTCGGTACCAGTGATGAAGTATAAGAACCTAACAAAACGAAAGTTGTAGAATTTTTAAATTTACTAGCTAAATTAAATTGATGCTAATGGCTTACATTCAGATGAAGAAGTAGAACTGATTGGTTTGACTTCAATACTGCCTTGGTTATTTGGCGAGATCTGAATCTCACAGGAGATGGGATCCGTATTCGGTGTCATGAATACAACTGTCGCTTGAATGTTTCCGGTGGGTAACTTCTTAATGTCTTGAACGTTATCAGGT
>JAQGBQ010001840.1:0-10173 GCA_034698485.1 Vertagopus arboreus
GACAAAAAAGTATGTTTGGTCCCTTGGGAACAATTTAAAAAAAGACATAAAGGTCGCTTTGGTCCCAAAGAGGTTAATTGGCTTATACAAATCCATACATTTGTATGAATAGTTTAATCATCTACGAAATAAAATCCATCACACCAGTAAGCTTTAAAAAATTCTCTCAGTAATTAGCATTAGAAAATAATATATTTTGTATTTTCAGATTTAATATGTAAATACTGCCAACTTTTTTAGTTTCACAACATACGTATATCAGTATAAAATCTTAAAAGTAGAAGAAGGGTAAAATCTCTTCTAAAGTGTCACTACAATTGTCGAAATTTTCAGTCGTATCTTTCTTTAAATAAACTATAGCTGTAAATATATGCATGGGTCTGAAATATTTATTTATACTCTCACACGCGTTTAGGATCCAACCACTTGTACATATAACCTGAGGTTATCAAGAATGAAAAGCACTTCAGTTAATTGTACTGACATTTTCCTTTTAACGAGTTTAGAGCATATCTTTTTAATTTTCGTGAAAATAGGGCAAGAATGTTTTTGTCACAACAATTTATTTTAATCATTCAAGCAGTTAATAATAATTCAATTCATTAGCAATCATGTTCTGCTAAGTGTGTAAAAACGTAAATAGTGTGCAATAATGTGAGTAATATCAATATAATTTTATTTCATGGAAAATTATATTTCAAAATTGAAATTCAGCACTAATTAAATATTTTACAGTGACCTGAAGATGGACGAGGTTAACAAGTTGCAGTCCCACAATGCTAAGTTAATAGCTGCTCTCGAACGGCTAGGATTTACAAATGAAGTGGAACTAATTAAAGACGAATTGGATTTTGAATTTTCAATAAATGCTATTTCATTTCACCCGAATCCATTCTTATTTGAAAACGTAAGCTATTTTTTAAATCAATTTTTGATTCATGTTATGATAAATAATGAAAGGATTTTTTATTTAACAGATAATTCAACACTCGTCCATACTTGGATTTCCAAACTCTGAAAAACGCTCGGTTAGTCAATTCCGATTGGAATTTGAAAATAGTTACAAAAAACTATCGGGACCGAGCCCAACTGTTAATAAAAAAGAAAGTATTGGTAGTTGGGAGTATTGGAATTTTAAGAATTTATTTGAAATTTTCCCTACCAAAAACCACGAATTTATACACTTACCTAAAATAATTGCAATCGAGTCCTTAAGAGTTCGATTTAGTTTAGATCCTGAAAACCTACGGCCCAAATTTTACTCGTATGAAAGCAAATTATAGTACGTCGATCAAAATCACGAAACCAGGTTATAGATATTTTACGATACCTGAAAAAGATGACGACTGGCGAATTGCATCACATAATTTCGAACAATTGGTCAAACATCTGCCAAATTTATTAGAGCTCGAGCTCCAACATTTTGAATTTTATTGGGTTGAAAACGAACTAGTTTTTTCATACCTACGGAATTTAAACGTCCTCCACATCTTATTTAACATTTGCGAGTTCGTTTCTGATCATGGTGAAAAAGCTAAGAGTATAAAACATTTACTTAAAGTCTCAACAAATTGAGAGTTTTTGACATTAAATCTCACAAATTATAATGGCTACTTACTCCAATCTTTGGGGGCTTGTCAGATTGAAAGCTATTTAGGCAACTTGGTCTAACTAAATCTCCCTGGGACGGCAATGAGAAAAGAGATTATAGAGTTTCTGATTACAACTAATTTTAAGAACTTGAAGAGATTATTTTTTGGTAGAGAACGGGGAAGTAAATTTAATCAGTATGAGAACAAAAGTGTGTTTGTCTTGAGGTTGAATGAATTGCTTTACAATTTAAAAAACAATTTGGAAGAATTAGGGGGTGGAATTATTAACAATCTAATCACGTTTCCGAAAATGATAAACTGAAAAACTATGCGGACTTCTTAGCTCTTTTAATCTTAAGGATGGTATTGAATTTCTGCATCAATTACCAGTATTAGAATCCTTAGAATTGGCATAAGCCAATGTGTCATCAGAAAAAAAGTTTAATATACAATTCAAACATTTAACATGTTTTTCCTTGAAAGCATTGTATCTCAGTGAATATCCTACAGCAAATTCATCCTTGCACATACTCGTCACTTGTTTCCCAGCCTTAGAGGTCTTGTCTATTTGTGTTATGTTGGAATCAGAGTTCCATTATTTTTTTACGCAAATTGTCAACTTGAAAAAACTCACGGAATTAACTCTCTTTTGTGGAACTGGACCGAAGATATCTCGAAACTTCTCAATTGCTACATTCCTGATGAAAGAAGACCGATACTTGAAGGGCATATTCACGTCTGTTCTTCAGACGAGGATGTAGGAGGATGTGTACCATCAACGTATTAATTTTTTTTATACATAAGAAAATAATCTAAACTAAATTAAAAATATCAAATTAAATATGTAGACAAAGTTATTTTAAATTTTTGTCTTTCGGCCCAAAATGACCGCTCTAAAAGTTCCTTTTACAATTGCCCGAAGGAATTTAAGAACGCTAAGTCTTTTAACTGTCATCACACCGTCTGTTCCAAATTTCAAAGGACGACAGGATTTTGCAAATTTATTCATAATTTTTTTGTCAAATTTTGAATTAAACTTGAGATACTTCCAGGACTTCACTGTAACTTTAGAGTTTTTGTAAAACTGGCCAGCAGATTCAAGAACCAAGGTCCACGCAACTTGCAACATTACTGACCATGAACATAAAAGGCACTGTGCAAAAATAAAGTAATTATAGTTTCCAATAATGGTCTATAATAAAACGTTTGTATATAATAATTTAGATATACCTTGGAAGTGGGATTCAGAAAATTCCAGTATATAATAGCCGACGTCGTGCAAATCAGAATGAATTGACTAATTGCTCCTTGAAGTAAAAGAAATACGTAGCTGATAACAAGCATCGCATTTTTGTGCAGTAATTGTATACAAATGTATTCATAGGTCAGAAGCGGCAATCGTCTTAACTTGGATTTGGTATTGTATTCAGATGTGGCACTAATGAAAAATTCACGGCTTACAAGTGGCGCAACTGAAACTAGAATAAAATATATATTGATTAATGTATGAATAAAAAAAATAATAATAATAAAAAATGAAATGTATTTTTTGACATATTTGAATCTTTTTAAGTAAGGACTTACAGAAATACAAGATCCATAATACCAATAGGTTTAGAATTATAAGCCACGGAGGGTAAGATGATAACAATACGAAAATGGCATATGACCAGTAAATCCATGGAGATTGGGCCACATCTATTGGAAGCAGCGTTGGTAGAAATATCGGTGTGTCCGGACACAACAGATAGTGAACTGTATTGCTTAACGGCCCAGTTGCACAAATCATTGTCATTAAAACAAGCAAAATATCCATCCAGCGTTTTTTAATTTGCAATTTATTTGGATTGTAGTCCAACATATATTCATCTAACACAAAAACAATGTATTTAAGCTTCTCTTGGATAACGCATTTATAGTTGTGCGAAAAATATAAAAAATAGGAACCAATTTAACGTCGTAATTGTTTAACGAAAGTTAAGTTTTTTGAAAATGTTGGCACTTTTTAAAGTTTAAGGTTTTTTACTAAAATTTACATTGATTTTTTTTAAACAAACGACCCCATTACATTTTAAAATAAGTTTTGACATAAAAAAATTAGGAAAGCAATATTTTTTCTAATTGCTGCTTAATCTTTGCATTCTTGTCTATAGAATTTCATATTAATTTATACGAAACTTTGTCACACCTATACAACAGAGCCTTAAACAATTATTATGAGTAATAAAATATGATATTCACTTACGTTGAAATCTAATCAAGTAGCGTACAAGATGATTTAACAACCTGACGAAATCATCATTGATCCATTTTAGAAATATTAAAAGTCCAGTTAAAAGTATCCAAATGTAAGTAAATGCATATGTAATATGAAAATGTGGATTAGAATTTCCACCGTTATACAACCAAATTTCTACAACTCTGTAGCTCCAAAAAGATGACATTATTGCACCTAATAGCGTCGTTTTTAAAACTCTTGTTTCACAGAGTTTACAACTGTAAAATGTTTTCGTTTTTAGATTGAACTGTACAGAACAAGAACCAAATATCCCAGAAAATTTAAAAATGTAATAAAATAATTTGTATACTAGATTTGAATACATTTTAGAGCTTGATGTGTTATAGAGCTTGAGTGAAGAGAGTGTTTGAATATTTTTGGAAAATAATATGTCACATTACCTGACTTGAAACAGAAGTAATAATTGTCTATTGATCAAATGAAATTAAGTCTGACATTCAAACAATATTGAGTTTAATGAGACTAAATTACTTGCCAATTTTAAGAAGAAATTGCTGTTCAATTTATCTATTGCTTATTTAAATCCATAGAGCAAAACTGATGCTCATTAAAGTAATCACATATTATTCAGTCTGTGTGGATGATTTCTGACCATCCGATTACGTACAAATTGTGTGGCATTTTTTATTTGTTTTCGACGAAATCTACATACATAGATATATTTAGCAGGCTTTTAAGAAAATTAGTATATTAAATGTCGAATTTTATATTGTACGGAATTAAGATGATTTACCCAAATCGTTAAAGTAATAAACTATGTTTTTCCATCCATTTATTTGCAATATGGATTGTCATTGTGATAATATCGAATGGTGCATATTAAAAACTCGATAAATAAGAAAACACATTCTCTAATTTAGATAAACGATCAAACCAAGAAACGAATATAAACAATGATTGTCAAACAGATGTACTGAAACAAGATTATTTTAAATTTATGCATTTTGTCCCAAAATGACAGCTCTAAAAGTTCCTTTTACAATTGCCCTTAAAAATCTAAGAACGCTAAGTCTTCTTACTGTCATCACCCCATCTGTTCCAATTTTCAAAGGACGACAGCATTTTGCAAATTTATTCATCAATTTTTTTTCGCTTTGTAATTTAAACTTGAGAAAATGCCAAGAGTTTATTGTTGCTTTGGAATTTTCGTAAAACTGGCCAGCAAGTTCCAAAACCACGGTAAACAATCCTTGCATAAATACGGACCACGTGCATAAGAGGATCTGTGTATAAGCATATAATTAATATAATGGCAGTACTTTTTTTTTTTTTTAAATCGTTCATACCTTCGTGACGGGATTTAATAATTCCCAGTAAACAATGGCCGAGGTATTGCAAATCAAAATGAATTTACTAATTGTTCCTTCAAGTACGATGAAAGCATAGCCAAGAACCAACATGGCTTGCTTGTGTAGTATTTGTACACAAATGTATTCATGTGGTAAAGATGGTAGTGTTCTCAAGGTATTTTTGGTTCGGTATTCAATTGTCGCATCTATAAAAAATTCCCGGCTTACAAGTGGCGCAACAGAAACTGTAAAGTTGGATAAAAAATCATATTTTTAAGTTGGGTTTTTTTTTAAAAATCGGAGTTTGTTTGTATAAGAACCGTAACACACTGAAAAAATGTGTCGAATTGACAGAGCAGAAAAATCTCGGGTCAAACCTGACCAATGATACACAAATAAAGACAATGACTTACAAAAATAGAGAATAGTATAGATCAGGACGGTTAGAACGAGAAACGATAAAGTGTAAGATGTTGACAGGACCACAAAGGCATACGGCCAGTAAACCCATGGTGATTCTGCAACTTCTAACGGAAGTAACGTTGGTAGAAAAATCGGTGTGTCAGGGCACAACAAATAGTGAATTGTGGTTCCGAATGGACCAAATCCACAAATAAGTGTCAGCAAAACCAACAGAATATCCATCAATCGATTCCTAATTGCCAGTTTATTCGGATTGTAACTAACCATATATTTACCTGCATAAAATTTAAAAAATATATTATATTAGTTTTTGGAGGATTTGTAATATTAAAAATAAATGACATAAGAAAAATATTACCTTGAAATTTATTGAAGTAGCTGATAATAGAATTTAGCATAATAACGAGATCATCATAAAATAGTTTTGCGTACATAAAAAGTCCAGTGGCAATTAGCCAAATAAAAGTAAATGCATATGTAATATGAAAATGTGGATTAGAATTTCCTCCTTTATATAGCCAAATTTCCACAACTCTGTAACACCAGAAGGATGACATTACTGCAAAAATTAGAGTGGCTTTAAAATTTCTTCTTTCAAATCTAGCAGAGATGTAGAATGTTTTCGTTTTTGAATGGAATTGTATACAGCATGAACCGAATATTCCAGCAAATTTAAAACTATAGTACAATAAAGTGTATAATAGGTTGGAATACATTTCAGAAATACTTTCAGGGCTTCAACCAACTCTTCAGTCTTGCTTCTTACGATTTGAACATTGTCGATAAACTAACTTAAATAGGTTTTAAATTTGAGTTAGGTTATGTTTGCCTATTTTTGTAAAAATCGATTGGATTAGGGATAAATATTTGGAATGGCGAACAAGAAAGAACAATTTTAAAACAGCACTATAATAGACTATCAGTCATAATAAATTTTAAAAATATATAATTTCATTGATTTCACAAATCCCATTTCATGTTCTTTGACAATATAAATTTCGATAATTAACAACTGATTTCATGGTATTGCAATTGATTGGATGGATTTCTGTTGTTTGGTTGGATTTATTTCAGAATCAGAAAAAATAATTCAAGATATTTTTACATTATCGTTTATCAATTTTAGAAAAAGTTGGAAAAAAATATATATCTAACCTCTATCCTTGTCGCTCAATAAAGTCTGATTAAATAATTGTAGGTAATTGTACTCATGAAGTCTTTGTTCGCAGTTCGTAAATATGTATGTTGGACCCACTTTAATAAACTGTAGAATTTAGATATTTTTGGATAATTACTAGAAATGGAGAGATTTTCTACCTTTTCATAGCTCTATTTACTATTAGGGCATATCAGGATTAAGCATTTTCACAAATGATAATTTCCTGTAAACAGCTCAAACTGGATTAAGATTGGTTTTTAACATTGACATTTTATGTTAAAAACGCTTCAAATAAATATCTTAAAATCGTTCGAACCCAATGTGTCTATTCGTGTGCATTCCATTCCTAAATATTATTACCAATTGTAATGCCAAAAAATTACAAATGAATTGTTATTTTATAATAAATTTTTACATAATAATACAAATACTTAATTTATTAACTGGGACTCTGCTACGTACAAAATATCCCCTAAAACATTACATACATATAATGGTCAACAAACCATTTTAAATATATACAGTATTAAACAAGTAAAATATATTCATACCTTTTGTAGTGATGTATGTACTTAACAAATACTGTTTGTTTAATGAAAAATTAGTTGTTGATTTATTGAATAATTCAACTTAATAGTTTAAATCATAATTAATAATGGCAGATCCTACACAAGTAAAAATGTATTTTAAATAAATTGTAGTTAGGTCATTCGATGGTTATTATTCAAATTGCATAATGTTTTGTAGAAGAGTTAATTGTTTTGATATGTATGAAATCTTATTAGTGAATACATAATGTATTATCGAAGTTGTATTGCAAATTAAAATATGTATTATATGGATATTGTACTCTTTAATGGAATGATAAATTTTAAATACATGTAAACATGCCACATTTCAAACCAAGAAATGCTAGATTAAAACAGCTTCTAAATGAAATTCTAAATGTTAAAAGCATATTAAGATAATTTGTACAATCATCTTTCCTAAAAAAATATGGGTCATTAGAGATTTATATAAAATTAATTTAAATTTAACAGATATTCTTAAAAAGGATTTTATCTTTAAAAAATACACTGCAGATAATTGTGAATAGTTTATCTTTTTTAATCAAATCGTCACTAGAAAATGTAAAACCAAAAGTACTAATTTCTTGAAGGTTGCAAATACATAGAAAAACAAAAGTTGATTAGAATAGCAATAATTGAATTTATGTTTCTTTACATAACAATATCTAGAGCATTATAATACAGAGTAGCTAGCTATGAAGTTGCAATAAAGCGGATTGATATCTTTTTGATCCAAAGAATCGACTTATCTAAATCAAACCTTGTTATTGATTATCCCAAATTCACAAGCCTATTTCCGGAGAAAACATACAACCAACTTATTTTGGCACAAGAAAATGGTATTGTAGTTTATACTTATTCAACCTGACCATTCCAACTAATATTCCAAAATATTTGGAACCATAGAAAATTGAGAATATTAATGGAAGCTAATGAAAGATAGTTTCTTTCAACAAATATTTAACATCCGATTATTTGTTCTACAAATCATTAAATTGATCTTAATTCTTCTGAAATATAAAGTTAGATATTATATCGAGGTTACTTATTTTTAATTACATTAGCTTAATTTACGATAATTTGACTTGCATAAATAAACGGCTATTCAAATAAAACAGTTAAAGATCTCAACACACTGTAAAACAATTTATTTTAAGCTTAAGTTCAATTGTAAAGGTTAAAACTACATTTAAAAGAGTTTTACGATAATTTTCTAAGCTATTGGTTGATGCTTATGTATTTTCTTGCATTTAGGGAATTATCATTTATAACTAAACAGTGGTATCCAAAATAGAATGTGGATTGGTGATGAAATTAAGAATATTCATTAATGAATTCCACCGGAAGATAGTTTCTGTTAGACAGATAATATCCGTGCTTTTAAGAAGACATTTTGACACACAAACATGTTGCCGGTTATTAATATTCGCTCTGTTTTATTAACTCGCTATTGAAAATGAGCTTATGATGTGCTGCTGTCCGTCCGTCCATTTTAGTTGTAAATGCATACGCAAAGATTCAATTTAGAATCAATAGAAGCAGATTAAATTTAAAAATGTACTTAACATTTTATTAGGTTACGCAACCATTTGAATGTCATTTATGAATTAATTTTAATTTGTATTGCTTATATTGTAATTCAATACATTTGGAAGCCATTTAAAAATTTAAGAATGTACTAGAAACATGTTAAATGAATTACTGTTTCTTTTATATAATTCATGATTCAAGCAGTACTGCTTGTATACTTTTGTGTATATATAATAAAATTGTCACAGAAAGCTGAAATTTTACATAGTGATAGTCTATGAGTTCTAAATTTTGAATACAACGTTAATTGTGCATTAATCTTTGTCCATAAAGACCCAATGGGGTAACCCCACGGGTTTTTAAAAAGGTCCACAGAAAGGTTGAGTTTTTGATGGTGGTTGTTTATATATTTACATATCAAAGAAAGTTGTTTAAATTACTGACAATCTGTTTGCAAATAGTAATTCGAAGTCGGGCTCCATGAAGTTGCACGGGAAAGTGTTTTTTATTTTGGATTGCTTTAGAACGCAAGTGCTTGTAAAAATATAATGCCTTTTGAGCTTAATAATTCCAAAAGGTTGTTAGGTTGAATTTAGTAATTTAGTGTTTCTAGTTTCACGGCGAGCTCTTTTCAACGTGTTATTACGTTTCATTTAATCGGAAATACCAAGCTGGATTTTATCTCGAGGTTGTTTATGTTGGAATCTGATTAAATAAATTTCATTGCTAATTTAAGCTATTCCTTTGACTTAATAGTATTAGATCAAAGACATTAATTTATTATTCTCTTGAGTCTTGAGAATTCGACAATTTCTTACCTCCTACATCCTGTTAGTGTTTATTTACCAAATGAATCAGCAGTATATATACAAGTCTTAGTTGGGATTACATTTTATCGCACGCAGGCATTCAGTATTATCACACTCCAACAAACGATCAAAATGTTTCCTACGTATTGGACTCAATTTTTACGGCAACTAGTAATCAGCCGCAGTTTGTACGGAATTCCACTTAAATGGGATTTAAAACATCAGATATTGGTAATTGTTAAGGACACCAGGTACAACAGGGTGTTTAATTTATTTTCTCTTTTGAGCTATCTGTATTTGGCAATGTCGACAATCGGTTTACTGAAGATGTCTAAGGATCTGCCAATGTTTCAAATCATGAGTTCCATGTTCTTCTTCTTGGTGCTTTTTGCATGTTTGGTCTTCAGGCTGAATAATGGAAGGCATGAAACGCTGAAAGAAGTTGTAGCTATCTTCAATGTGATGATTCAACATGAGAAGCAGTATCGAGGTATGTTATTCAA
>JAQGBQ010001841.1:0-10172 GCA_034698485.1 Vertagopus arboreus
AGACGGGAATTCCCGTCCTTAGAAGGCTGGGAATTCCCATGCTGAGGATGGGAATAGGGTACATTTGGTCCTGACTGAGGTAAGCTTATCTTTTAAATAATAATAATAATTTAAGATAACATAATAATAATACATATAGATATAGAAAATAGCACATTCGAATGAATTCAATTATTAATGACTTTTAATAAATAGGGGTCCACGTCATCATCTCAACCTCTGCCTATATAAGTAGAATATGCTGATTGTAGTAATCTGTTTCATGAGCACCAAAACGCTGTTGACCAGTTTGTAACATTGGATTCGTTTACAACTGACTTGAGAGACAATAACAAGGTGATTAGAATTATTATATGGTTGACCCGCGATATTTCACATCTCGAAAATCCAGGATTTGAATGTTGACTTCATACATTTAACATGTCAGAGGTCAATAGTTCTTATTCCATTTGAACGGGACCAAGGTCATTCAAACCGTTGTCCAAAAACAGATCAAGTTTTGTTTAAAGCAAATTGTCAAACTATTGAAACTTGACCTGAAAAAAGGTCAAATGCGTAAGTTTATTTACAAGAAATCTTTGATTTTAATTCTCATTTTAATATAGTAATACAGATAATGTAATATAGATAATACTTACTGTGCACTTCAATTTCAGATCATCGAGACTGGCCAGGACGAGAATAAAAACGAGCCTAAGGACGTCGGTTCTACAGATTCTCCGCCAACGAGTTCTAGAAAACACGCTATTGCGAATAAATCAAAAGACTTCATCAAAGCATTTGGTAATTTTGCTGAAGACAAAAAACCAGTCCACCAGGAAAATTCACAGCAGTTTGAATCAGGTAACCTAACAAAAGAACTAGAACCGGAGCTTGAAATAAAAACGGAAGTAGAATGGACACTTACAAATTCCTTAGTCACAGTGAGCTTGAATGAACACAAAGAAAGTCGAATGGAAATGGTAATAATACCGAATAAAGACTTCGAAGAAAAATGTAGTAAGGTCTTGGATAAACTGTACATTTCAAAAATGAGTCCATCTGATGCAAAAAACCACATTCTGAGAAAATTATGCAGTTTATCTGAGATAGAAGCGCTTTTGCGCTTTTGTAAGTCCATGAAGAGACAGCTAAGTCTAGTTTGACAGAAGGTGGATTTATTAGCAAATGGAATGCAAAATTTAAATACGGGTTTTGGGCCTCCCTGTACTGCGACATGCTTCAGTTTTATACATCTCTTCATGATTTTGGACATGTATTGTATTTGCTAACAACTGCAATGGTCCGTAGTTATGTGGAGAGGTAAGTTATTTGAGATTAAGTCCAGTTTCAACTAACAAGTATAACGACAACTTACTGTAATTTAAGTGCCGTGGAGAGTATGGGCAGTATAATAAAAAAAATCGACACCAAGAACGAGCTATGTTAAGATTTGAATCTTTAAAAAAAGAGTTATATCTGTCATGGAATGGTAAGATTAAAATGCATATAAGAGATAACGGTGTAGTTTTAATTTTTTTTAATTCAAAGGACCTGACCGCACAGAGGTCGTAGACGAACTTATTAAACAATCCCTGGATTCAAAGTTTTCTGGAACAGATTGAAATTTTCACCGTTCAGGACCAATTTGGAAATTGAAAAAATGGCAAATTTCAGAAGTCTGTGACCGTATAAACAACGCAGCAATTTCGAATCAGAGATTTGCAAGTTACCCGAATACGATATAAACCAGTTTTTATTAATTGTTTAGGAAATGGAAGTCATACTGCTTAAGGCGACGGGATATTAATGTAAATGGTAAAGCCAGTTATGCACCAGTGAGGGCTGGTGAGAAATCTCGTGCACTTGATCAACATCGGCTCATTTCTGCCTTTGTTCACTTATTTCCATACGTATTTTCATAGCATGAAAAACCTGATTTTAAAAAGACATTTAAATTTAACAAAATTTCAGTTTTGAAATTGTTGAAAAATTAAAAACATTGAAAATTCATAAAATTTCAGTCCTAAAAGCGTGGAAAAATTGGGAAAATTGGCAAAAATTGGAAAAATGGTAGTACAAGGCTCTAAAGCCAGACCTATCCCAAAAGTTGCCAAAATAGTTGCCAAAATCCGCATTTTGGCAAGCTGCTACCACTAACTCGTATACCTTTCTAACTCTATGTATACTTTTTACTTTATACTTTACTTACCAAAAACTATAGCTTGAACTAATTGCTTAAATTCAACGCTGGATTTAATTCTTACTAGAACTTGCCAATCTGGGATGATGATGACAAATGATTGGGGTATAGGTCCCAGTAGTTAATAAAATTCGGAAGAACAATTTTGGTGTCGCATTTCATAGGTTTTTGTCTCTGAATGAATGAGATTTAATCTCTCATTCTCCGATTCATCAATAAATAAATCCATGTTACTGAACACGAGTACCACTGGACAATGACGAACGTAAAATGAGACTGAGACTCAAAAAGGCTCGCAATGCTAAGTTAAGAAGATATTTAGTACAAGGAAAATATTTGGATTTTGACACATCTTTTAGAACAATGCAGCCTTCAAGTAAAAAAAAATACATTCTTTCTAATACCAACACCACCACCACTATCATAAATAACATGAGAGAGAATCCCTCGCAAATCATACATACGTGAAAAATAAATGCTTATATTCAATATCTCGGACATTTCCCGGATCAGATTTGATACAAATCTGAATATACTTTTCAAAGAATCCGCTTTTTTAAAAAATCCGCTTTTAAAAAAATCTAGATCGGATTTACTAAAAATCCAGATCGAATTTGGATGAAATCCAACCTGGATTTGGATGAAATCCTATCTGGATTTGGAAGAAATCCGATCTGGATTTGGAAGAAATCCACTTCCAGAAATGCACTTTGTAAAATTTTCAAAATCCAAAACCACACCCACAAACCATGCCCAATGTCATCACAATACAATCAATCAAATGTCAATCACAATCCTTACCCGAGATTAATGCCATACTACCACTACTAACGTAACATAACCTAACCAACCAGTCAAAATAAATTAAAATCCAACAAAATCTTACGCACCGGCAGAATCGTATCTTCGTCGTCAATTTGAGCTTAACGGTCATGTATTTTAAATTTCTGTAAACTAACTGCTGTCTTACTTGTGTCAGCAGAAATAGAATCCGACTCGGATTCTATCCGAGCGAGAAAATATTCGAAAAAATGTTCTGCATCTAAGGTTTCTTAGCTTGAATGTATTAACGCAGATAGCCAAAAACTGAGATCGATTTTCGAATATTTTCTTGATACAACTGATTAAGACACTCTTTGGCTATTATTTGCAAAAAACCGTTTTAGTTCAAAACCTTCCGAGCGGCTATTTAGTTTAGTAAAGCAAGTTTTATGAAGTTTTGGGGCAAGCGTCAATGCATTTGAGACAATCATAGAGCAAAAGTTAAGACAAATCCAGGGGGTGCTGAGAATTTTTTTTATTTCTTTAACTATATTACACATTTCATTATCGACATTATCATAGAATCTTTTCCTAAAAATGAAGCGTATTGATCGTTTGATGATTTTATTATAAACAATGTAATTTTTTTTTGATGGATTCAGCTAAACAATGCTCGCATAATTGAAAATAGGAAGTATATGTGCTGATACAAGAATGATTTTACTTTTCGATGATAGAATATTTCTAAGTGGAAAAATAGATGTTGATAAGAAATTACAGTTCCTGGTTACATTTCTAATTTGAGATGACCAATCCAGCTTATTGTCTATGATTGTAATTTATATTTGAATTGAATCAACACATTTTATCGGGTCTCCGTTTATACAGATTTTAAAGTCAACTAGTTTAGTTAAAGTAATTGGATTGGCTACATACATACATAGTGTTTTATCTACATTTAATTGTAGTCCGTTGTTATTTATCCAATCACATACAATCTGTAGATCAGCTTCTAATCTACTTTTCATTTCCATGAGAGTCTTAAACGGTCCTGAGATAATCAATTGTGAATCGTATGCAAAAAGTATAGTTAGACAGTTTTTAATGTGATCGGGAAGATCATTAATGAGTATTAAAAACAACAGGCTGCTGAGACTGGCTCCTTGGGGTATTCCACTTGTGGTTGTAGTGTAGGCTGAATTTGTCGATGTGTTATTATTTTTTAGGTTAACAAACTGTTTTCTATTCTCAAGATAAGATTTAATTAATTTGTTATAAGCTTTATACTATTTAAGTTTTTGGATAAGGACATTTCTAACAATAGTATCAAAGCATTTACGTATATCGAGTAAAATAATAATAGAAATATGAACTTTCGTTAAACTTTGGTACATGAAGTCTGTAATAGCTAGAAGAGCATGTGAGGTAGAGTGTTTAGGCCTAAACCAAATTGTTTTTTAGAGATTAATCTATTATTAAAAAAGTCAGCTGACAGTTGGGCATAGAGACATTTTTCGAATAATTTAGCTAGAACTGGCTGGATTGCAATGGGTCTTAGCTCATTTGGTGATACTGGATCAGGAATTTTATGGACAGGTACAATTTTAGATATTTTAAGATTATCGGGAAAATAATTATTTTCAATACATTGGTTGAAAAGGTTATGAGTATTGTTTTGGAACTGAGGATTATTTATAGAAAGACTAATTATGAGATTACTAATACCGAGTACGTCTGGAGTTGGATTATCAGGGTTACGGGTACGTTTCCACGCAGCAAGAATGTCATCCTTTTGTATGTTCTGGAACTTGAAATCAGGGATCTCAGATGTGTCCAGTGATGGACGTTGTTGTACTTTCAGGTTGATTTGGTGGGGCTTGATTGTAGAAATGTCAGTGAAGAAGGGCTTGCATTTTTTGTTTTATTGGAAAATCTTTCTTCATAGTCTTCCATAGTCCATCTTGAGTTATTTTATTGTCCATTTGTTTTCGAGTGTCTGAGACAAAGTTTTGTTTCACGAGTTTTTTAAGTTGGGAGAATTTAAGCTTATTTTGGGTGGAAAAATATTTTCGGTAAAGTTGATGAGCTTGGTCTCTAAGTTTGATGGTAGCTTTTGTTGTAGAAGAAACTTGTTTCCATTCATTGTAGTCCACAATTGTTTTGGATTTAGTAGAGTTGTGTTTTTTAAATATGTTGTTAAGGGATTCCGTGATTTTTACAAGATTAAGGTCAACTGTGTTCTCATTCTGTCCAGGATTAAATGCTAGATTTAAGTCAATGGTAAGTAGTTCAAGATTTATATTATTATTTTAATGGTAGCTTATCGTTTTTCTAAGGGGTTTGGGTTTAGCTATATTAATATAGCATTCAGTTAGGGAGTGGTCCGATATTACTGGGGGACGCACACATTGACTTAGAATTGTGTCAAGTTTATTCGTAACAATGAAGTCTAGCTTGTTATTTGCTCTCGTAGGTTTATTTATTATTTGATGTAAGCTGTACCTTTCACAAATGTCAAGAAATGGGTCCATAAATTTTGGCAGTGGTAAGTTGAAATCCCCAAGGGTATAAAATTTGGATTTGAATGACATCAGTTCAGTAAAAATAGATCAATATAATCTAGGTCACTGTTCACAATGTCCATCGAGTAGTTTGTATGTCGGTATAGGCATGTGGTGATGAAGCTTTTTCTTTTATTTACTTAGGCTTTAATGGTAATGTGTCCGATGTTAGGGTTGGATAGGATATCATCATTCAGGTCAATAATTTTGAAATCAATTACATCTTTGAGTAATATTCCAACACCTCGTTGATCATTGATATTGTGGATTACATTTTTAATAAATTTGTAACCAGGGAAGTGGTAATCTTTGTCAGTTAGTAAGGTTTCACTCATACATAAGATGTCAATGTCATTTTGGTTTAGAATGTTTCTAATATCCGTTTCATTTCGACTGCTTTCGTCGTCACTTATAGATGAGTCGTCATTGATAATTGTCACTTCCTCGTCCATCTCCTTTTTTTACTTCTGGTAGTTAGGTTGCTTGTTTTTAATTTGTGTTTTCCCATTGAAATTATGAGCAAAATTAAACTGTGTTTTTAAAAAAAGTTTAAGTATTTTGTTATATTGGAATATTATTATATGTATTGAGTGAGCAAAGTTAGTGAGAGGAGTAGAGAAGCAGGTGTTGCCTACTTGGCTTCATGAACTGAACTGATTTATAATCATATATAAATAAATGTGAACCATTTTAATTCAATTAGATTGTAATTAGAGTTTTTAAAAAATACAAATAAATTTAACTGAATATAGTAAGTATGTCTGAATATTTTAAATGACACAGAAGAAAATATAACTTAAAAAGAACTTTATTATGTAACATGGTGTCACGGTGGTATTATAAGAAGGATATCTACGATTTGGCGTGTCTTACGTAATGATTACAAAGTACGATCTAGCTATTATTAATTAGGCTATTACTAAATGCATATGTAAACCTCTCCTATATAAATCAATGAGCTACGGTAAATAAAATCACTACTACTCACTTTTTACACTTCAGCCCGCAACCAAGCGAGTCTCTATATCATCATCTTATTAACCTGCATACCTCTTCATAAATATATGTCTGTGACAGGATATGAACTAAGATGAAATCCATTGTAGAATTTCTATAAAAAAAACTCAATATATAAAATGGCATTTATTCTTTTGACTGTGAGCTCAACTGCTTTGAATTACCAACTGAAATTTTTATAAAGGTTCAACCATGCTTTTCAGTTGAGTCTATAATTCTGAGAATACTATTTAAGCGATGGGCTAACTACACATTTAATGTTCAAGATAAAGTATTCCAACCATTTGGACTTATCTCAGTAAAATTTGTAAATAGGTTGCATGGTCATAAGAAAATGATAATGAGCTTAAATTAATAGGGGTAGACTGAAAGGCTAAAAATATTTTTATACTTTATACAGGTAAGCTTAACGGCCAGTTCAAAAAATCCTTCTCGATTCTTTGTATTTTTGGGTGTGAATGTTGACCGAAGCCAGGTTAAACTCTGAAAGGGATTAGGCAAACTTGTACTCCAGAAGGGAGGATGCTACCGACAACCCGACAATCAGTCACTTCTACCAGCTTTGATTGTGACTTATGTCCAACAAAGTTTGTAAAAAAAATCAGCCTTCGATCTCATTTGATAACTGTGCATAATCGAAACGAGAATCCAGAATCTTAGCTTCTTTGCGAAGTCTGTCAAAAATCATTTGGAACGAATGGAGCACTGAATTCCCACATGAAGTTCCACAGCCTTTCTCACAAATGCAGCATCTGTGCAAAAGAATTCTCATCTAACTTCAATCTGGAGGATCACGTTTTTAGATCTCATATCAAGGAAAAGGCAATTAGATGTTACTTTTGCTCCAAATCCTTTAATACGATGTATTACTTTCTGCACTTACGGGCTCACACAAAAGAACAGCCTTTCAAATGCTCCGTTTGTAATAAGAGCTTCAGCCGGTCGGTTAGTTTGACACATCATTTTAATCAACATTAAGATCATTAACCATCAAGAGTTATTGCGAACGACTTCTATGGTCTATGTAAATGTATAAAGTGAACAATAATTCATTTTTTACTCGTTGCAGCAAATACAATGATGTTTTTGACAAACTTGTTGTTTTTTAAATTAATATTTCCAGCCATAACAAAACCTCACCATAATAGACAATAAATGTTTAATAACAATTCTCATCATTCTGTTAATTTTAAATCTGCAAATGTTAGCAGTAATGTTGAATCCCCGATAAGTATTGTTATTTATGTATGCAATTTGTATTTGTAAAGTGAAAGTAGATTTAGCCCTGAAGGGAATTTGATACTTTATAAAGTAGTTTTTATTGAATGTGTTTTGTGTGTTCTCTCTAGTGGTTAGATTTAGTACTATGTATTTGGCTCTTTTTTGGGAATGTGTTCTGTTTGGTAAATTTTTTTAACATAAGATCGATTGACCTTCATGGTTTGAAGCAAATCGTATAAAAAAATAAATCAGAACCTCCTTTACACTTAAATGTAATCAAATTATATTGCTGGTTTTCTTAGTTTCTCTGTCCGTTTGTGCTCGCTCTAACTCTCGAACTAATGAACTTTTTTGAATTCCCTGTTCGGATATCGGTTTATGACGTCCCGCGGAAAGTTAAGTTCGAAGATGGGCAAAATCAGTAAAAGGTTACGAAATTTCAAATCACAACACGGCAAGTAATATATCATTTTGAAGAAATCGATAAAACGAATTCATCGCGCACAATTTTCCCGCGCCATCGCACCCCCAGGGGCGTGGCTACGTGAAAATAAGATTTTCGTGAAAAATCGTACGATGAAAACGTTCACGAAAAAACTATATTTGACCACCCCCACTGACCCTGTGAACCCATAAGTAGTATATGATTCTCACCTACCGTTCATTCTGCTGGCATTAAGCTTTGTTCTACTCTGCAAACAATTTTATGCATGACTTTTATGCGTAAAGAAACTACTATGTTGGAATAATTTGTAGACAAATAAAAACTCACACATCATGAAAATAAGTACTTGGTGTTTGATAGTTATCATATTTATTTGAGCTTTACTTTCTACTCCAATTTAAAAAGTTGGGTTTAATTCAGATTCGTCATCCTTCTAATTCGGATGAGTTGCTTTTTTAACCGTTTGATTTCTTGTTTGACATTTTAAAAATATTCGAAACAGTTGAACACTGATGAAAAACGGTGTGAATCTTAGATATGATCAATAGGTTATGGCTTGTAATGTACGATTGAAAAAGCATTTGTAAGAAAGTGAACGAAAAATAGGGATACATTAATACAACATATATGCATAAATATAATTTTTATGATTGCAATTTCCAGACTCATTAAGATATGAGAAGGCTGTATTATATTTATTTTTATCAAAAGAGAATTAGAGATGGCAGATAATAAAGTGTTGCAAAGTACTTGATACTTAACACATACTTTTCTTAATAACTTGGAGAATATTTGCTGACAGAATTTTAATATACAATGTATATTTAATTCATCCCTTTTTACAGCAATAACTTAGGCGTATTCATTCTTATCATTCACAAACTCATCGGGCTACGAGACAAAATGAAAAGAAATATTTATTTTTCGATTTTTCTTATCGTATTAGGTATTGTATATATTCATCGGCTACCTGTGTAAACATATCGGACGGTCGGGAATTTGTGTCTAATCGAAATTGCATTTTCATTCTTACATCAGTTGACAAACTTGTTTGTGTGTCTAAATCGAAATTATCTGGAATTGATCTGAAGTGGACCTACACATCGTCTAAGAGATGCACCACTTTTGGTAAGTTCTACACTCTCTAATACTCTAGAATATTATTGAGCATTATCAAATAAACTGTCATATTAATTTTACATTTTATGTTATCATTTAGAAAGGTCAGTCAAAGCAAAGCAGAATGCTGTTACTACTACCAAACCAACTACCCCTGTAAAACACCAATCGACTGAACCTCAACCCAGAGATGCAGTAATGTCAATCATCGAGTCTACAACTCATCTAGACCCTATGCAGTTCACTACTCAAAGCAGTACATTATCTCCATCCATTCCAGACAGAATCTTGACCACACCCTCAACTCAAGTTTTAATGGTCAACGTGGCGATGGATGGTAAGATAAAATATATAATATAAATCTAAATAACTAGTTGCTCATCACTTAAGTGTGTTATATTATCTATATAATTTTATGTATAGAAACATCATCAAAAGTGGAGACGGAGACGGCTGCTACCACTGAAACTTCAATATCTACAACTCATCACTTGGCTGGAACTCAGTCAACAACTGCAGTAGTGACATTGACCCAGTCAACGACTCCAACCTTATCGATATATTCAGACCATATGAATATTGCCCAATCCAGCACTATGCCAGACACGACCTTGACCATGACCTCCACTAATGATCCATCATCATCCTCAAGAGTAGAGATGGTTGAAAAAAATGTGTTTAACCTAACTTCAAAGCCAACTGCTCCAACTTCATACTCTCCGTCTTTATCCACCATAGTAATACTATTATAATAGTACAGTTTACTATATTATGTTTCTTGGTAAAACATTTTTTAAACATTATTTTTATGCAGAAAATGCGAGAAACTATTCGACGAGACAGGAAATTATGCGAGGCTGCATAT
>JAQGBQ010001842.1:0-10171 GCA_034698485.1 Vertagopus arboreus
ATAGAGTGAAAAGGCATGAAATCGGAATTCCAGGAGGATATCACCTTGAAGTGTACCTAAATTATTAGGTGTTTTCCCCGTTGTCTGTTTCATGTGTTAAATATTGGCTTCATTTCTATTTCAATTGGTCTGAAACAAATAAATGTCTAAGAGTTCGTGCCTTCTGTAGGATTTCGGGTCTTTGTTGCTCACGTCTATTTGGATTGTATTTCATCTCATTTGCTATCCAAAATCATGCAGCTGCGTCTGTCTGTCCCTTCTGCCATTTCTACTTTCTTTAATCACACGAGATGAAGAAGCATATTGAATTACTTAATTTCCCTAAGTTCTTGTTTACTTTCAGCTTCTTTTCCTGCCTTATATTGAATTAATATATTATACAACTTGTATGTAATCGTCTTGAATCCAATATGTTTGTTTTTCAGACAATTGTTTTTTATTCAAAATATATTATTACAAAGCGTAAGCCTTTTTAATTTGTGATGTACATCATCAACACAAATTCTTGCAGATATCTAGTTTAACATGTTATTTGCCATTACATCTTAATTTCCTAAGTGAAGCTTTTTGTAAATTAGGTACATAATATATTTACACATCTGCTGACTGACGAATAAATTACTTATTAAATTGAGTTTTTCGAATTTATGCAGTACATGTTTGTAGCATTATAACTAAAATTATATATGTAGACACGAACCATTCACAAACTGAAGGGTTGATGTAAAATTCCTAATAAAATATTTGTAGCAATCTAGTCTAAAAGCTATCAACTTAAACGTGCGTATTAGAATTTACAACTAGCAGTCTCTTTAACAACAATTGTTTCTGACTATTTGGCTTTTTATTTGTTACTTATTTTTACCTGACTAATTAAATGGACTATATGGCTTACATATCCATGAATGAATACAATATTTCAGTAAAGTTCACTCTTACTCCAATTAGATTACTTTTAGAGTGGGGTTTGATTACTTATTTTTACGACATCTTTTCATGGAATACATAAAGCAAATTGCATTACATTAATAGACTACACTGATTACGTTTAACGCTTGTCATACATATGTACAACTATTAATATAGCTATAGTTTATTAGTACCACTGTTTATCACATCAAATGTAGACAGAAATACGATAAGCAATTTTCCTGTATAAATTGCTACCCATTTCGATTTCGGAATAAGTTTAAAGCGAATGAGATAGGTAACCCAATTTACCTGAAGCGTAACTTTTAGTTGTATGGTTTCTAAACGTCCGGTACATTCGACCTGTGCAGAATAAATAGAAAGATCTATGACTCACATATCAAAAGAAATTAAAGTTTACCATTTGCTGGAAGAAATATCTTATTATTTAATTACTCGATATCGAACACTGATAAACTCGCATTTCAATAATTTAGTCTTGTAGAAAATATACGTAACATTTCTGATTTCAATTATAAATTCATGATGCCGGCTTGCTAAAAAATGTGTCAAACTCATTCTTATTTCGACTGAAAGTCTGAATTAAAACTCTTTATACGCAAATCAAATGTGCAAAATTCAATTTTCCTGTACAACTTGTAGATTTTTATCTTTGCATAAGAATATATGTATGTTACTTAAAATAATTTTCCAGGGTTCAACTTACTTGTACAGATAAATTTATAAATGTGAAAGTAGAGCTTTTTCAGACGGAGTTTACACAATGAAAAAAAGATGGAGAGGAAAGTGAAAAAAATGAACAGGACGCAATCAAGTAAATGAAATCCCAATACAATATGAAGACATTCAAAAGCTAACTAACTGTAGTCCTGAGAAGATATCGAATTTAATTAATTTAGCTCTGAGAGCCTGTTCAATTTAATTACACAATATTTCCTAATTCTAAAGAATGTCTACTAAAAGTTCTTCAAACAACTCAATTACATCCAATAATCCCTGACTTCATTGTCCAATTTCTTTCTTTTGATTTCTTCAATAAAGATATTCAAGTTCAACAATAGCATGTAGTATCTATCTCTGCGGTAGAGTACCCACCAGGAATATAAATGGCAAGCATCAATACAGAGAATACCCCCCTTGGCTTACATTTATTCGTGAGTTTATTGTGAGTTGCTTCTCAATTGACATTTATATCCTACTTCTAATAAGCTCTATTGGAAATACATACTCAAAGGCTTGTAAAGCTATAGTGAAACATAATGAAACCTCCATTCTGATAATTCACATTTAATGATATTGCCAATTGGGCATCCAAACAAATCCAAAGTTCGTGCTTTCTCTTTCCTTATTCCCCATCTACTCCATCCTACTACATGTTTCTTGTTCTGAAATTTCTAGATCCGTGTTCTAGGAAGGAAATAAAGCTACAGGATTATGTATTATGTCAGGCAAATCAAAATCAATTCAATGCCACTAAGGGTATTTTGGTACTTCACATTTCACAGAGATTATGTATAGTGAGTAATATTATCATGGAGTGACGTGACAGGTTTGAGGAAAGATCGATATGGCGAGATAAAATTTATTTTATCTAATCCTGTCTCGGCTTTACTTCTTTTCTATCCCTGTTCTGTCTTCATTTTCGGATACAACGAACCGTACTTGCTTGCTGGTTCTGCGATAAAGAAAACCAGACTGTTATGTTATTGGACGCTAGATAAAGGAAATGAACGTTTACTTATAGACTTATATGCCACGCAGTAGGTTGTATTTCCTACTTGGTTGGTGAGATTTGATTCTACCTGATCAGTTGTGCAACTGTTTGAAGAAATGCTTTCAAAAATAAAGTATGCTGCTGTTACTTGATAACAGCACAGGAAATAGAATTCTACGCTCATAAACCAAAAACGTGCTTTATCTAGCATCGTCAGAAAAATTACCGTGTTTTAGCCCCACAAAGGCATCGGATATTCTCTTATTAATCATTCACATTTTGATTCTAATCCAAAATAACTACAAAAGAAATACTGGAATAAGTTTATCGCTAAAACAGAATAATCGCGTTTAATAAAAATAAACATTACATTTGTAAATATATGTTTTAAAGAGCAGTTTGATTAAATGTCAAATAATTTGGAGTTTCAGAATATAAGAATGACATTTTGTGACTTGTGATATATTCATACAAAAGGAAAAGTCGCACTAGTGACTCGTAAAGAGTACATGAGAATTATAATTAACTTAGCAGATTGTACCAAAAGTTTGGCATGCTTTGTAATCATTCGTCATTGTCAAACGGGGCTATATTGCCAATTTACTTCTACAGCTTGTTATGAATTTGTAACTTAATCTCACTAATTGAGGGTTCGATCTGCCCACGCTGTTGAATTAAAGCAGATACTCAACAACAACTAAATTTTAACTATGATACAGAATCAAATTGCGAATAATATTATTCACTTTTCTAAGAACTGCGATGTTTTCAAAAAAAAGTATTGCCTAAAAATACACGTTTCTCAGTTTTTCGTTCTGTAAGAATCAACAAATCAACAAAGTTTCAAAGTGTATTTTCCTGCCTGGGGAAAAATAGAAAAATTGGAATGAGATTTTAAATCAACAAACCCTTTTTTGGGAGTTTTGTTTCAGAATATCATACGACTTTCATCGGCACTATTTTTGTTTTTTTCCTAATAGATCATATATAATCAAAGTTCCAAATCAATTGTATTGTTAATTCCTCATCTGCAACAAAAAAGGTCTTGCCCTGTCTGAAAGTTCGTATTTTTATTATTTTTTTTATAGATAATTTATAGTTTCGACTCTGCAGGTTAGCAATTGAATCAATCAAATTGTAGCCATCGCACAAAACTAGAAAGTTATATAAAGTAGGTAAAGAAAAATGAAAGTTAATATTGATTAGAAATTAATTACAAACTATAAAGTAGATATAATCAGGATTTTTAATACAAATTGTCTATTATGTCAAACAAATTATAGAAAACGCTTTATATCGACTTTCTTGGTTTCTTTGAATCTGACGGTAGGAACATGATGAAAAATCCTTGAACATATATAACATAGGTAGCCTAAAATTTTGGCCGGTTGTAGAAATCCATTAACAGAAGAAACAAACTTTCACCCACTAAAAAATCGTTCCATGCATTGGATTTCTAAGAAATTCCCAAATTCTCATTAGCCGTGTTAATTGCAAATTTACGTGATTACTTAAACACTCAAACATCTTAGCTCTGGCTCTGACAAAAGCAATTCTGAAGTTTTCGCCAGTACAAACTGGACCTAAACTTTTGAGAGAATGAGTGAAGTAATAAAATTACCGTCATCGTCTGGTACTATAACTTTACAACATACAAGCTGCACTTAAAAAGCCCCTAAACATGTACATCTTAAGTGTCTTAAGATAATATTACACCTTAATTAAGATCCGCAAGTATATTTCTATTTACTTTAGCCTTTTGAGTTTAACTGCTTGTGAACTAAAAACGCATATAATTACAGAATTCCACCATTTTGTACCGATTACCCACACAGACCATAAACCTTAATTTACTTACAATTAATTCTCACGTTACAATTTACAATCACCTTATTGTAATTCAGATTGTTACAACAGACACGGATACACCGAAAGCTCGATTTAGGTATTCCATGATTGGCATGGTCTATCTAATAGAGAACTCACTTAATTGACTTATTCACAATAAATTTAACCTTAAGGACAAATTTTATCCAAAAATATTACCTGCATTTTGGCATAGTACAAAAATCCTATTTATATCAAATACATAGAATAATTTCCACTAATCCACAGTAGCAAAGATTACATATTACATATATTTATCAGCTTGCCCTTTTAGTCTGTGTAAACCACTGACTTTCCAGAGAAAGCTATAAGTTTTTGGCATACAAATAGGAAATTACAGCTTTTGTAAAATAGCTTTGTAAATTTGAGTCGCATTTTGTATATAGTTTACAAAGTAATTTTCAGCTCTTGGTACTAATTACGCAAATTACAGCCTTTCATTTGTTTCAATTTTGGTTCATTATGTACACTTGATGAGCTTAAGTCATCAGAGAAGATTTTCAGTCATTATTATCTTCTTGCCTGGAGTTCTTAATGAGTTTGGTGCTAAAGTAGTGCAATATTCTCCTTTTCCGTCCTTCTTATTACTAGACTAATGCTAAAAGATCCATGGATTTCTTGGAACTTGGAGGAGCTTTCGAGACTTGTATTCCAACTTTTTGACAAGATCTAAGACGTGCGTGTCTCCTCTTCGAATTTCATCTCCAATTTAGTACACACAACATGCTCTTCCTTAAATATATAACATTGTAAACGGTGAGATGCAATATATCTAGCTTGATTTATATTTAACTAGAATCTTTGAATAAACAAAAAGTGGAAGTTAAGAAAATTAGATGATCCCATCTATATCAGTAGTTTAGTTCGAATCAACACCCCCGTACTCTTTTGTACACACAGTTTTTATTACTATCTTCTGTCAACCTGTGCAATCGAAAGAGAATTTCTGTAAAAAAAAGTAAAACAAAGTTCGTAAAGAAATCTTTGAATGATGTAGGTTGGAAAAGAAAGAAAGAAATCTTTCAAGAGTAGTTATTCAGGTGGATGAAGATGTGGGTTGGGGAGTGGAGAAAGTGCTGACTCAGGATTTAGGGAAAACCTCGAATGTGAGTGTGTATATTCCACAGGTTATATAAGTCTCTGAATAAAAAGGATAGACAGCTCTGGGACATAATATAAACCGGAGTTCTTAAACCATCCATACAGATGATATAACAAAAATTCCCTGCTTTCTCTCCAAAAATAGTTTCTACTCCATCGGCGACTCATCCTTCGATGGATTCAGAGTTTTCTGAGCAAGAATATCGCACAAGATTACATCATATCTATCCTTTTTAAGTCCATTACACTTTCCTTACAAGTGATATGTTCTACATTTCGAGATCTTTTTGAGTTTGAATGGAATATTTCTGAAGAGTCAGGACTGCGGATAAAAGAATTGTAAAAATACTTTATCTTATCTATCGGTAGACATTATGCATAATGGAGAAAGTAAAGGAGGCAATTTCTCGGAACATTTAAGAAGAAAGCCGTCGTCTAGTCGATACCGATCTGGGCAATAAGATTAGAGATGCGTTCAAAGTAAAACTCTGTAGGTGGTCGGTAATAAAAAGTGGATGGACTGGCTATAATACGATAAAATGTAAAGAACTGGTTTACAGCCTTCAAGGAAAATAAAACAAATGAAAATGAATGGTGTAAGAATCGGACAAAGGTGTGAGATCTAGAAACTTCCCATCCATGTCACTCCTGGTTTAGAGATACCTAGCTGATGTTGTGGTGTACTGGGATTTATAGAGTGAAAGTCAAAGCTCGTACACATCTCGCCTGCAACTCATTAAAGGTCCGCATTTAAATGTATTAAATCTGGGCGGAGTGGCCGTTACAGCGTCGCTGTGTCCGGAGGCAGAAGAGTACATGTTATACCCGGGTATTATATGAACTCTGACATCACTGCCTCCACGAAGATTGTCACGTGGACGGCGGGTTAAAGCGACGGATGTTTTACAACAGCAGTAATTAAAAAGTTGGATATAGCACCGTCTAAAATCTTTATTGGCGAGAGCATAAATGAGACTGCTTATACACGAGGGGAGTATAGCAGGCCAAATGAGTAAAAGTCGTTGGAACGTCAAGTGGTTATCCTCAGCTTCTCCTTTGTTCTCTTTGATTGAGGATAACGTGCTTGTGGTTGAAAAGGATAGTGGCTGATGATAGGGTGAGAATGACTGTGGAAAAATCCCCGCATCCATAGAAGATTTCTCGGATTGAGTTATGATGGCTGCTACAATAGATGGACACCATATAAGAAACCTCGCTAGCCAATTCCAAAAATTCGAGCTGATAAGTGAAAACTCTCTTGCTGTGATGTAAGGCATCGGTTTTTCCCACGATCTCATTATACAGACACATTTAATGAATCCCAGTCCTCCCAAAGAGACAAAAGCTAGGAGACAAACCCCAAGCACAATGATTGAATCCAACAATTCTTTCTCGTTTACTGGCTCGGATGATCCACAGATTGCTAGCATTAGATGAGGCATGAGGAAGAAATGGACGAGGACAATTATTCCGGAAAGAAGCCACATTTTTAGATTCAAAACAGTAACTTGGAACTGTGTACAAAGGGATTGTTTTTCTGGAGGTGGTATCAAATGAATACTGAGCATTGCAGAAGCTTGACCCCGCCGTTGTTGTCGCTCGTACTCCAAATGTCTGAGGGCCTTTAGTCGAAGGAAGTTTTCTATTCCGACAACAGCTGAAAACATTGAGGCGGTGACACAAGCCATTGTCGTTACTCCGTACTGGAATCGGCATAAGTTCTCTGCATTCTCTGTTTTGGCTAGAATGGCTACGGAAGTTGCTGGAAGTACCAGTGCGGTCACGAGCAGATCAGCTAGAGTGACGCTGACAAGAAATGAATTTCCTGAAAGATCAACAACGAAAATCATATTTTATTAGTGGTGATGGAATGCATTGGCTAATGAATCATGCGGTTAACAAAATCAAATTATGACTTGAAATAGAAGTGTTAATTGATTAGTATTTAGCAATACATTGAGCAGAAAGCCTTTATTATTTCCGTTTATCAAGTACCAGCCAATTGCAAATTGATAATTGGCAAATTTATTTGGCAAAATTGTGTAGTCATTAAAAGTCCTCAAAACAAATAAAACTAGTTCATGCCATAATAAATCACTGGTGTTATTTATCGAGGTCACATTTTACAAGCCCGTGTTATAAAACTAACACAGATTAGCAAACACCAAAGAGACCGTACAGCGTTTTAAAATTAACTAGTTTCAAATTTGCTGTTATGTGTGAACAATAAATCTGGTCAAATTCAATAAAGTCGTATTAGGTTCTAAAAATAGTGAACTACCAAACCGAAAAAACCAAATCAATTAACAAATGGTCACATGTGTAGAGAGCTTTGCACGTCTACTGTATTGCATACCGCTGTGACTAACCAGATGACCATTGGATCAACCCCGAGTCTGTAATCCCAATTCCAAATCGCTCAGAATATCGATTGAGGTTTGCTGATGTGTTTCTTGAATATCGAGAAGAAAATTTAGGTCTAGGATTGATCAATTCCATAATTATTAACGATAATTTTAAGAATCATTGTAGCACTTTTATTATCTACAGAAATTTAGTTTTATTTAATAAATCAGGTGAAAGAGATGTTTTTTAGTATAATGTTCAATGCTTGTTGAATATTGAAACAGAAATATGCAAATATCAATCATTTTAATAAAAATCAAGATTATATAGCTTAGTCATTTTACCAGAAATCTGACAGTTGACTGATACAAAATTTACATATAGGTTCAATTTTTCTTCTGTTGTTTTTTGTTATCTAAAACACTTTCGCCAAAATGATTATTTCAATTAACGGGAAAAAATGTATTCAATTTGTTTCAATTTAATTTCATATTTTATGAATAAGCATTTATTAAAATCTGGAATATATATTAATTCATATGATATTGCAGATTGTGTTTGTGTTTTTTTACATCTTAAATCTTCATAGGAATTTCTTATCTCTGAATTTTCAGTGTGCATCAAATTAAAGTTCACATTTGGTATATGAAATGACAAAGATGTGCTTTTCCTTTGAAAACTCATTCGTCAACATGAAAGATTTTTTTTTGGAGATAGACTCTGATATGAACAAAAATAAAGGTGGTACGGTTATGAAAAGCAGGTGACCATAAAAAGAGACTCAAACTCAATATATTTTCATCCAAGAGAAAGTCTTATAAACAAAAAGGTTGCAACTTCAAGGGCTTCATGACTTCTTATTTTCTTTTTTTCTCCAATTTCCAGAATGTTTATAAAGCTAGAAAGTTTCTTATATCAGTTTCGGAAACTTCAAAGTTATTTACTTCAATAAAAACATTCTGCTCTCCATGAGCTATTTACGTCTATTTTATGAACCTGGAGTCATGAGATAAAAACCTCCAGTACAGCTTTGCACAGCTTGAGCCAGGATGTGTAAGGATTTTGACTTTCTATATCCCCTTTTGAAAGACCCGTGGTGGTAAACGTATAAGGTCACATTGATCTGATTTTGCTTCTATTACTTAAGTATCGTTGTAATCAAACATTATGCAAAATTTTCGGAGTCTATATCAATTTTTTTTTAAATGGGGCACACGTTTCGCCAATCTAATTTAAAGCCAACGTTCAAAAATCCTATAAAAATGACCGCCTCCATCAAGTGTACAGCCGATTTTGTTCATCTTCGAACTTACGAACTCTGTAGTCTTTGTATTGATAAAAAACATATACCAAATGTCAAGTAAATATGACAGTTTTTCTTTTAAAGTGATACCGTGCCAGCACATGGACAAACAGACAGATATAACGGGTACATAAGCCTTGGTTCGTACTAAAAACTTCCAGATTTAATGGCGAAGAAGGACTGTATTCGTTGCTTTTTACTTCGGTGTATAGCCCTATAAATTTCTACTTTAGTTCAGCAAGATCAGTTCAGAGAATAACAGCTTTCACATTTCTAAGGACTGGAAATCTTAAAAAAAGTTTCCATTAATAAGGGAAATATTTTGTAGACGAGACGCTAGTAACCTTTATTAAACTTTTAATAAGATGTACTTACATAAAATATTTGTAGTCAAGAAGTCATGAAAGATATTATTTGCTACCTTATTCATCGAAGTTTAACACACATTGATAATCTGTTTGCAAACTCGAAGTAAATAAAATCATTGTTAGAATTTAATTTTAAATGGATGATTTGTATTTCCGACAATTCAATTCATGTAAAATATATTTAGACCATGATTACCGTAGTTATAAATTTGATATACACATTAGAGCTGCTATAATAGGGTGGATTTGAAGCTGTTATACGACTCTTTTTTTATCAAGCTATTTTCTCTCAGTATGACATAGAATATACTTGTATAAGATTTTACGATTTTTTCTAACGAAACGGGATTATACATTCATGAAAACTTTTTTTATTATTTATATTTATAAACTACCATCCTCGCTCAGCCATTCGAATTCATACGATTGCGTTGCAATGCTTAAAATAACGAAGCGGAAAGCGAGAAATGAAATGCGATAAAAGTAATAAAGCAAAAAATACGACACTGGTGGCAAGTCAAT
>JAQGBQ010001843.1:0-10165 GCA_034698485.1 Vertagopus arboreus
TTTCAGAGGGGATGAAGGGGGAATGTCCTTTGAGATCTTTGAGCCGAGGGTTGTAGGGCAGGCTAAGAATACCAAGTAGTAGTAATAGTAGAAGCAGTTACTACCCGCCACTAACCCAAGCGGGCATCTCCCGGGTTGCCTAATTTGCCCCCTCCTCCAACTCATTCCTACTCTGTCTCGTCTATTCTTCCAGGCCTTAGGACTGGATTCATATTACAACTCAATACTGCATCTAGAATAATATTATAGAAGAATCCAGACACACTTCTCTTCACCACCATCACTACCGAGAGAGTTTTTAGAAATAGTCATTCAAGGCTTTTCATATATTTCCATACCCGGAAAACCCGGAATTCTCAGAGCCCAACTGCATTCTACTCCTACTACTACTACTACTACTACAGTATAGAATGGGAAGCGTACTTAAATATTATGCTGAGCAGTAGCAGCACCTACGTACTACATACAACTTACTACTACTACTACATACTACTGCTAGGTATTATTATTACTACTACCCGGATTTCGATTTCTGTCTACCCAGCCAGACATAGGACGTAGTATTGTATATATGTATATAGTAAGGAGTTGTAGGTAGGTAGTCGGAGGGAATTGTATTGTGTGCTTTTTTGTAGACACTCAAGTTTGTATCAGCACGGGTTGCAACCGTTCCGGGTATTACGAGATGTATTTATATACTCACTACTACAAGAACTACCTACTACTACTAGATTATGGTGAGGGTGTCTCTTGATGGTTTGGCCGATATGGTTATTATTACACTGCAAGTAGAGATGAATAAGGCCTATAACTCTAAGGCTTGCTATGCTGTCTGACTTGACAGCATGATGATCCGCTTTCCTTTAGATGAGACTGACTTCCTTTCACCTCAATCTCTTATAGTAGTAACTTGTAGCCACCACCCAAATTCATTGATTCCCGTTTTTAGACAAAATTATCCCTGTCTCCCCCAACATCGGACTAAGTAGGTCGATGTCCACATTATATTATACATACACTTTTATTATTATCATTCGAGACACCCGGGTAGCAGTACCTACCCGAAGAGTCACATCCTACTACTTTATTCTTTCGTAGACTGAAATCTTTTGAATTTTTCATATCTTTTTTATTATTAAAGATTGTGAAGATGATGGATCCATTAGTTGTTGTTGTTTTTGAAGAGAAAAATAAGTTCAGGACGATTAGTCAAGATTTTTTTTTATTTCTGAGAAAGAGTAGTTTCAATTATTTAAGTTCTTGGATAATAACGCGATAAGAGATTCTAAGAGAGAGATATATAAATGTTTGTAATCTAAATGGCCATAAGCTTCATAGAACATAACATGTTGAGGGATCTCCGTTTCATTTCAGAAATGAAATGGACTTCGGATTATGACTAACGGCTTGTTTTCCTCGTCGGCAGAGAAGCGATTAGATGACGAGGCAGAGTAGCGGAACAATAACATAAGTTTCCTAACTATATACTACTAACTTGATACGGGGTTAATAGTTGATAATGTAATTCATATATTTATACTTAGAGTCTCGTCAGTGATTCATTAATCTCTGTAGAAGATTATATTTTAGAGATGGTTATTATTATTACGGAGAAGGCTTGTGTGGCGGAATGGAAGTATTAATGATAATAGTCAGAATAATATAATTGAGTAGTCTAAACACCAAAGGAGTCAAGTGGGTTAGGTTGTTAGTTAAAGTTGGTTTGTTTTCTAAGGTTTTTGTCGGTTTAGTTGAAAAGTGTGGGTGGGATTGTTAGTCATGGCTGGAAATGTAAACAAAACTAAAGTTGGATTTAGTTGGAAATGTTTTAATAAAGTTTAAGTGATGCTAAGAATAAATATAAAAGCATCATTTCATCATCTCCATTTCCATGTTGATTGTGGGTGGATATTTATTTTTATGCATTTGTCGTCTGATTACTTGGAATTAAATAGAATTAAATAGATAGATATCTGGAGCACATCTTCGTCCATAATATGTATAATGGATAGGTACATATTTATTATTCAGATTTCAATCTCAGACAGTTTCATTTTGCTACACTATGTACTAATACTATTTATTTATTTCCGATGATAATAGGATAATAGATTAGTGAGGATTTTGGGAAGAAAGTCTGTAACTTTTCTTCTTATTTTCTTGACAACTTGGGTTAGAATGTCTCATATTCAGAAGGACGTGAATGAACGACAGGGTTTTTATCTGGGAGGAAATTAGATCTCTGGGATTGACACAGAGCCTTGGAAGAAGTTGGATTTGCAAATAGTTTGTATCCAAACTCCAGGAAATCCCTCGGCTGTGCTGTTTCAGAGAAGTCTTCTCGATCTGTTATTATAGACTATGGTGAAAGTTATGAGTTTGAGAGGAAATTATACTAGGAAATATTTGTATATTCAAGGACATATATAGAGGAAGCTGACTCAGATTGGAGAAAGAATTGGGATTAAGATTAAATTATTACAAGTTCGGAAATAATTTCTAAGAATCGGAAGAAAGATTATTTGGGAATTATATGAAATTATTATTATTTTTATTTGGTTACCTTTTACCTGGAAAATGTATCAAATTATTATAATTTTTTGAGTGGAAATTACATTGACAAAAACGTGCATTTTCATTTTTAAATTACTAGATATTTTGTGAACAATTATTGCAGAACGAATGCGGATTTATATTTTTCCATTGAGCCTAACTGATGTGGATTGGATATTGAAATGGACAAATTGAAGAATTTGTATTAGATATTAGCAGCTCTTTATGGAGATGATTGAAAACGTAGGTAACTATTGAGACTGTATCCAAGTATTTATTTATTATTATGAAGATCCAGGACAAATTCTTCTGATTTATTTCATGGAAACAGTTGCTCTTTAGAATTTCCGAACTTCCCGTGCAATAAGAAATAGATAGTAGGTATCTGGAATGCTGAGAAATCTTTCGGTTTTGAGTAAGTACTGCATGGTTATACCTGGTTGATTTCTCTATTATTAATAATACTTCAATCGTTCGTAAATTTCGCATCAACTTTTCTTGCAGATTGGGTAACTCCATGACAATTTATCAGTTTGCTACAAAGATGTAGGTGATTGGAATACATGAATCCATTGACTGAGTGCTTTTTATGGGTTTGAGTATCCTGGTGATTTTACTTGATTTCTTTGCCAGGTTGCGGGCTTCAGAAAAACAGAAGTGAATAAATATAAATTCCGTTTTCAAAACGTTCGACTTTATGTCTACTTTATTGTATCTATAAGTAATTTATTGGTTACCCGATTTCCATGAGATTTTTTCAAAAAACAGGATTCTTATCTCAATTAGAAAATATCTCATTCAACATTGTGCATCAGGTTCAACATGCAATAATAAAGATTACTGAAACGTGTCCATGCTCCTGTATAATTGTGGTCTAAAAACTTTCAAAAAGTTATTCATTTTTGGATTGAATATATGAGTTCAAATATTGAAATGAAATCTACGAATGGAATGTTGAACTTGATGTCAAAATAAGGGCAGACATAGTCTGAAATTCCAGCACATAAAAACATTACTTACATGTGTAGACGAAATTGAATAATATTTTATTAAACGGGAAAAGCATCCTATACATTTGTTCCAATTGTTTTTTTGATGTTCGTAATGTGTCATATCCTATCAATAGTGGATAACTTGACACCCAAACGGAATTCAGACTAGCGTAAAGGAATGTAGTAACGCATGTACGGAATCAATAATTGACAGCAAAAAAGTCTCACACGAGAACCACAAACTCCACAAACTAGACTATCTCTGAAAAAATAATTTGAATAATCCTAATACCTATTTATTTTTTTTATTACTAGAGATTCCAATCCATAATAACAATCAGGCTTAATGTGTGTATCTCTTGTCTACATAAATTCTACATTGAACATTCTAATGTTGGTTTAAACGTAGGTTTAACCTCGTCCATCTTATCGTTATATCATGATTTAAAAAAAATAAATTGAGCTAGTGCATATGAAAAGGAACCTAGCTGTCAAATCTTACTTTTCGGATAATGTTTCCACAATAATAAAACGATTTTTAAAAAATCCATAACTTAATTTGTAGTTATTCAATGGGCATGAAATAAGATGAGAATTACGCGTAAACTAACGTCTTTGAAGTCCAATTGACAACTAGGTCTATTTTCATGTACACTTTCACAATTATTTTTTTCATATATAAAGCCAAAATGCTTCAAGTTTTGTAGTATATAACTCCGGCGGGTCCAGAATCCAGAAAATCCAGAAAGGAATCAATGCACTCTGGGTAAACACAGAACTAGCAAGTTTTGAATAAGGTGTTGTTAGATTTTCTAGTAGTACATACATAGTGTGGTGGTTGGGTTATCAGAAGATTAAAAAATATTATTATACACAATCTGAGAGCCAGACTGGTAGACAAGTTTGTATTTATTAGTAGTAGTAGAATTGTATTACTTGCATCATCATTCTGGTGAAGAAGAACTTGTAGAGCTTTTGTATGTACACAAAAAGTTCATCGGCCAAGAAACCAAACCACCTTCGTATCTATCTCTCTTTCTATAGCTTTTCCTGTTATTATTATTTTTATTATTATTAATGTAGTAAGTATGCAAAGTATGTAGTCGTAGTAAACGCTAGAAAGCCAGACAGAAAGTGTCTTCTTCTACAACGTTTCAAGTTGATTTTTTTACTCAAACTTCTCTTGGATTTTTGGTTTTTGCCCTCTAGAATGTGGATGCATTGAATATGTGTATAAATATTGCAGAACCTTGTAACTAGATAGAAAAATTATATAAAAGTTTACGAAAAGGATGTGTTGATATGTGAGGATGATGATCATGAACAGTATCAGAATATCTATATAGAGGATGTACATATTGGTTTGGTATGGATTCCTTAACTCGTGTATGTCTATGTTTGTTGTCCTTATGCGACTTTTTCACATTTCCAGCCACATATAAATCATATTTGATAGGAACAAATAAAACTAATACACTTTGAACTAGAGGACATTGGACACTTATATTTCAACGGAGTTTTTGAAGTTTTTTTTATTTTTGGAATTATATCAATGTTTCTGAGGGTTTTGTTGACTTTTTTCTTAGAAATATTATAATCCATAATCCATATGCCATGCGGTTGCTATTAGCAAGTGGAGGGTAAAAAACCTTTGGATATTTTACGAAGTAAATAATAATAATAATAAATATAAAAATATTTAAAATTGCCAAAGGGAGTTTCAACCCAAGGACAGCCTTTAAATATATATCCAGAGTGAAAAACGCAACATGATTTTTGAGCCTATGAACATACTTCTACATACATAATAATCTCGCGTTTGGGGGGCAAGAATCTAGAATTCGAGAAAGGGTTAAGGAATGCAGTGGAGATTATTAGACTAATGTTATTATTATTATAATCCACTATAGAATATTTCCTTATGAAACTTTTCAGACAACTCTCTTCAAGAAAAAACCATGTTCATAATAATATTCTTCTAAACTTGTAAAAAAAAATACAAAGCGCTACAAAGTAGTAGAAACAAAGCGTGGTGTACAAAATGAGCGGGAATGACGCTTACACATACATGCATTTGATAATCTAAAATATTTATGTACTAAAAATACAAAGTGTCTGTCTGGATATTTCTCAGTTTCAATTGTTGATGTTACAAAATCTGTGCACTTGCTATGTGCATATAAAAGTATGTTACAGGATTATGACTAAAAGGAGCTTTTGTTGCTATGTTTCTTGTACAAGTAGAAGATTTTTTTTATTATTTCTTCTCGTCACGTATAAAAAGAATTGTATAAGAAATAACCAAGCCCGGGCATCCAGCACAGTCGACCAGAAGAGTCAGAATCAGGATAAAAATCCAGACCACAAGACACACACACACAAGATTTTTATACGAGATACAATTACAAATACAGATGACATACCACACCACAAAGCTATAAGGGACGACAGGGACAGAATGCTTAGTCGACTGTGACAAAAAACAGGGAGAAAAAAAATCAGTGTGGATTAGAATTCCGAAATCTTTGGTCCTCTTTGATAGTAGTAAGTTTGTGGGAGGTAGGTTGTAAAAGTTTTTAATCGTTTTTTTGAAAGATTTTTCAAAGTGTTGTAGGACGATGATGATGATGACAAGTTGAAATTCCATGTGTTCATTGTCCATTTCTGAAATATCTCATTAATATTTTATTATTATTGAGGACAAAGGTTGGAGAAAGGTCTCAGGCTGGTTTTTCCCACAGATATAAATACATATATGTTGGAACAAGGGTGGTGGAAAAGGGACAGGTAGATGATTTTATTATTATGAAGAGTTTAAGAAATTGGGTGGTGGTGATGGTCTTAAAAGCCAGACTAAAAATATGACATTTAATGGGTTCGTTTGAAATAATAAAAGTTTAAAATGTAGACAAGCAAGGAAAGGGTTGGGTATCCTCTAAAGAGCATAGCCTAATTGTAGTGAATATCGTATAAGCGTATTTGTATTTGCATTAGAGTGACTACAGAGAGATGATGGCATGTGTGGCGGTGGTGGTTTTTAAAAATGTTCGAAAAGTCCAAATGATTTGAGAGTTGTTCACATGGACGCGAAGTCTGGAGAGGAAATGAGAGACCTTGGAGGTTCATGGACGGCAATGGCTGAGCATCAAGAGGGCATAAAAAATAGCCACCACCAGCCCCACTGCCAGTACATATTATACATAGACTAAAGAACAAGTAAGTAATGCCAACTATCAAGTCAGTCATCCAATCCACATGTACACTGATGAAAATCTATTCGGGCTCTTCAAGGCAGTTTTTTCTACACTAGATTTCTACTCTTCAAATGATCTCTGATGATGATGCAGTTCAAATCCTTCTTCTTTTAAAACTCCATGTGCATTTCATTCTATAATAATCCAAACTGGCATGGCATAAGATATATGGAAAAGAAAGCTGACAAGGCGGGAAGCCAATGAGGCATCCCAGTCTCCTCTTCTTCTATTCGAATAGCATAGCGTGACATGTAACATAAGATAAGCAAAGATGTTCTTCGAAGCTTTAGCAGCAGCTAACAGCCATAAGCAGCCAAAAAACAAGCGTTCGTCTCTTGAGGTAATGGTGGCCAACACACAAAAAAGAGTTTCATTTAAGAATGTTTCTGAGGAGGAATGCACCAAGATAAATATATATATATATATATATCAAAATGTTGTTTTCTATGGGCATTATTCTCTTCAAGACGCTCACTAGCAATGGCGGGACTAGAGAGATGTGTTTCGAACCATTCTTTAAGAAGGAAGGAACAATGAAGAATAAGTATGTGATGTGTGTAAGTAATAATAAGGCTGGAGGGCTTAAACGTTCTTATAGTAGTAGATTTTGAACATCTCTGTAGTAGTATTATTATTATTATTATGTATAGGAAGAAGCCAGTCAGTTGGGGTTGAGGACTTCTCCATTCTTGTAGTAGTAGTTTTTTAACCACAGAGTTTTACAGAAGGTTTTTTCTTCACTAGCCTTTCCTCAGAATAATAATAAAGACTTATTTATACGATAAATAAATATATATCTAAAGGGTTATACTCCTATAAAGGAAGGTATGCAGTTGTTCTTTAGATTGCATTGCATTACATGTGGATGACTTTAAAAAAAAAATATTATCCACCTCTGAGACTTAGGCTTATCTTCTAAAAACGGCTTGAATACTTTTACGAACATTTTGAATGTATCATCCGTCTTGAAAAGTTCTCTGCCCGCCCTGCCTACTTGCATAAGAATATTTGAAAATGTTTAGTCTATATAAAAATACAGCAGTGAATGTATGTATGTAATGTTGTTTGTAGTAAAGTCATAGTAAAAAAAGGAAGCGTCTGGTGCTTCTACTTCTTGTAAAAGATATAATAATATATCTATGTTATGGGGAAAGCACGCTATGCTCGAATCCATAACACTGCTCTGCGATTGATGATGGTGGTGGTATTGAATTCAAGAGACTCGAGACCAAAGAGTTGCATGCAAGGGTTGCACATGGTGTGTATCTATCTGCTGTTGTTGCACGGGCAAAGAGTATACTTTGTTGAAAGTATCAAAGTATACTGGCAGCTATAGGGTTAATAGAATCCGAAGTAGTAATAGTAAGAAACACATGGAGGATAGAGAGCCATAGGGTTGTATTCTATGAGAGGATGTAGTAGTAAAAAGAGTTCGAAGCAAAAAGTGTTTGGGGACGGATCGGGGGTTCGGAAACCCAAGAAATAAGGCTTGGGATAGCAAGTTGGAAATGGTTTTTGAGCTGTAGCAATTTGAATGAGAATACGAAGCTATGAAGCGACTGCCCCAAGAGAGACCCCGCCATTCGTCCTATTGGCTTGCCCTTTTCATACATCCCTACAATGGTTATCGTGGTGCAGCAAAAAGCCTATATCCCAATCCAACCGCTTTTCCCTCGAAAAAGGGGTTCACACTCCACCAAAGATGGCAAATCTAGCTACGGCATTCCATCTAATTCTATGTCTGGCCCTTAATAGCTCATGACCCCTTTGGAATTCAAAAAAATAATCGCTGGGTTTAAAACCCGGGTTAAAATTTGAACTTTAGCGCGCGGGTCCGAGCGTCTCAAGTATTTTCGTTAAGGATTGGCACGCGTCCCGCCAGTCCTCTCCGCGGCAGGTTTTTCGTATCTGAGGAGGTTAGGCAAGTAGTTTCTTGCTTCTTCGAGGTATACAAAGATATTTGAAAATGTTGAACTGAGCGTGTGTGTAGGCTGGGTCGGTCAATGTCCACAGATGGATATGGTTATAGCATAATAGCGTGGTAGTACTAATACATAGTTGTACTCGCTCTCTATGGCACTCTCTGGTGCATCTTGCACAGTATGTATAGTTCTATAATGGGGGGTTGCATCGGGGGCTACTTGGGGCAAACGTACTCTCTCTGGGATATACGTACTATAAGGCAGTGGTTGTAAAAAAAACTCTTGTGTTTGGACGCTTCGTGAGTGTAAAGACTCTCTGAGGTTCACTAATTCACTCAGTTCTGTTCTGTACTTTGTCCAAGAAGGATCTTTGTCGCTCGTTTCCTTAACATATATATTCAAAACATATATATAATATACAGAGATACAGCGAGATATATATCTCTCAAGTCATACGTTGACAATTCACCAGTATACCCGCATATACAAAACATAGCAGGAAAAAGATCTGAATCACTGCCCCTCTATTATTACCAGTGCATTCAACTACTTGGAGCACTCGTTCCAAGTTGGAGTAAAGTCTTAGAAAGAAAATCAACGTGTCCCTGGACGCTGGAGTCATTTATACATGTGCTGTCAATAAAGCAACATCTCTGCATTTAAGAAAAAAATTAACAAGAGTTAAACAAATTTCAAAAACACAGTTACCCTCCTGGATTAAAGGAGTGAAAAATAGTTTTTGAAATTTTTCGAGAAAAAAAACTTGGAAGATTTTTAAAGACTTTTCTTGATTTTAGAAATCAGAAAGTTTAAAATCATCTCTATTTATTATTACCTCTAAGTAATACTATATATACTTGCCAAAAAAGTTTGACAGTTTGGTAGAGTTTACCATTATCGGAAAATTCATCATCTCTTGTTTTAAGATCTGAAAGATCTCAGAAGAAACGAAACGGAACGTGATTAAAAATCTGAAAATCTTTAATAATAGAGATTTTTTTGTTTCAAGAGTGAAATTGAGCAAAACATAAAATAAAGTGACTTTTGGATTTTTCTTGAGAAAATATATTAAAGAAAGTCTTAATTCATACGCTAAAGTTTGACATTTTACAAGATTTTTTGGATTCTTTTGAATATCTTGTGTCAAGTTATTCTAGCCGTTTGGGGCTCGTGTAAAGATAGGAAATATTTATGAAAAATTATGTGGAAATGTTATCTTCGAAAAGACTGGCCACTTCAGTTAACCCCATCAGCCTCAGTAGTGCATCTACGACACCTCAGCCTAATTCAAATAATTCAAATAATTCTAATAGTTGCTTTAATAACGGAAATAGTATAACAATGTTTAACTCAAGTAATATAGCGGACTTTGACGTTAGTATGGATAAGAATAGTACTAAGGAGAAGGAATTTATTGCCACTGGTAAATCAACTCTCTCTTATT
>JAQGBQ010001844.1:0-10165 GCA_034698485.1 Vertagopus arboreus
AGAAAAGTCTTTTATTATATGGTCCATATTTTTTTCAATTGAAGCCATGCTAATAAAAACAGAATGAAGAAGACGGGACGAGGAATAATAATAGCCGTATCCTTGTCTGCGATCGAATAAGGATTCAGGTTTCACGAAACCAATTTATTTCTTCCTTGAATTAAGTTGCAAGTAAACATTATACACAGATATATGTAGCATATGTATACATATATGTATAAGAAGCTATGTATAATATGTTGTACTTTTTTAAATGAACCTAACTAAATTGGATCCTCTTACCACGAATATTATAAAAAAGAAATAGGTCGACTACCTGGCATTCTGGGAATAATGTTTTTGCTTGAATATTTTATTTATGTATTAGCATGTTCGACATCATGCTTGAATGATGAATGCAACGTGTATCATGTTATTATTGTATTACAACAAAAACTTATCATTATCATAATGTCTACCCGCTTGCTTTAAGATTGCGAAACGATTACTTGAAATTGTAAATTCTTATAATGCAATAGTCTACACGCTGAGTGATTACGGTGAAAGCAAAATCTATGAGCCATGAAATGAGCCATTTAATTTTATATGACTTTAACCAACCATTACCCAATTTATGCATCCTCTCTATTGGGACTTGCTTTAAGAGATTGATTTTTAATTATCCATTCGCCACAAAAACAAGAAAACAACAAACGCAACAACAAACGTGCAATTTCATTAAATTGCCAATCATTATTAACCACACAGTCATCATAAATAAACATAAGCAATAATAATTCAAGCTGTGCATTGTTTTCCCTTGCTTTCCAAATTGCCAAAATCCGCGTCTATTTGATCTACAACAGATGGTTGCTCTTTATACAAAGAGAATTGAAAGTGACTTTTCCATTGTCACCTGCGGGTTTTCCCCATTACACAAGATTTCAGACAACTTTCCCCGAGTTGTCTAGTAAATCAAGTTATCCCAACCTATTCTCTGCTATTTCCACATTACACATTTCTCCAAACATACCTTTACAAAGGAGAAACCACACGGACTTTCACCCACTTTCACCACTTTGGAAAATATTCAACATGTCATCTCAAATAATATTAAAAAAAAGGTTGAACAACAAAGAGATGTAATGTTTGTGGCTCAAACTGTCGGACGGAGAGTTTACTAGTGGATTTATATGAAAGTCTGTAAGAGAGCAGAAGAAGGCAGTGGCAGAAGAGAGGGGTAAAAGTTGGCGTGCCTCAGTTTGAGTTAAAAGTGAGCTCAGAAATGATAGTTGAGATGGATTTTGGATGTTGAAGAATAGAGCTGGAGTTGAGCTTGTTGGGGTGTTGGCAGTTGGCGTTCTTTGAGTTTGAGAAGGGGGAATTTGTGTGACAGATAGATACGCATGTTGTTGTTAGCTTGGCAGCTTGGGTTTTGGTTTCTATACTCTAAATAATATTATTAGAATAGACGAGGAGCCGGGCCGCTACTACTACTACTTCATCCAGTTTCTTAGTTGTGTGTGGTTGAGTGTGGTGTTGTTAAATATATATATTTATCTCTCTCTCTCTTCAGTTTACTTATCGAGGATAACGAGCAGCACCAAATCAGTCGATAAGGTAAGAACGGCACTTGTTCCGGACTTTTAAACATTTATTTAAATGCCGCAATCAATCAAGTGTGAATCATTGAATGAATCATTTTGGTATATACAGCCAACATATAAAGATAAAGTTGTGTGTAAATTGATATGATTATTATTATGCTGATTGTGTTTTGTTTCTTTTTCTATCATTCCATGTTCTTCGTTCGTCCGGGTTGGAACAGAGAAGGCAGTTGAGAAGATCAAGTCGTGTGTAGTAGAGAAGTAGTAGTTGCGGATTTGTGTTGACGGTTTTTGAGAAAGAGAAAACATGTCGACGGAAGTAGAGACGAAAGCGGTGACGGAGGAGAACAAGACGACTACGACAGAAGAAGAGACAAAGAAAGTGGACTCATCCCCTGAGAAGAAGAAGGGGGACGGAGAGGAGACGAAGGAAACTGGAAAAGAGGAAAAGGAGACGGGAAAAGAGGTTACTCCGGCCCCTCCACCACCACCCAGAGTTCATAAGGCGGATTTCGAGAAAGACGTCGTCTATTTGTACCAGTTCTGTCGAACACCGGTCCTCCCTTCACTCAGCCCTTATTGTCTTAAGGTCGAGAGCTATCTGAGGCTCAACGGAGTCAAATACGAGGTTCGTTTAACCCTTCATCACCTATCGACATTTTTCATTTCCCATAGCTCTGCTCAATGAAGAATATGTTTGTGTGCGTGTGTGTGTGTGAAGTCTTTTATCTGTATGTTTAAAGTGACATCAGCCTTTGACCTAGAAATAATAAGGCTGGGCAATGTGACATGTCTGGGTAGGTATACAAGTTTGTCTGTTCAGTCAGACTGTCAACTGTTATCTGTCACCACCACACGTCACGTGATGGAAAATGCATTGGTATTTCATGTCATGTCAATTGCTGCTGCACCTCGCTCATCGCATGCTGTGATAATTTAATAATAAGCAGAGCATTGATAACGACATACATATATATAAATGAGTTATGTATGAATATACCGGTATAGCATAGAGATAGAATGGGATGAGTAGCAATGTTTATATTTAATTGTACTTAAATGGATTAAACAAGGCTAATGAAAGGGAGATGAATAGATTTGCCATGAATAGTACCCGGATTATGAACATATTCATGAAAAAAAAACTAGGGAGAGACCACACCCCGGTTGTTCTCATGCTGACTGAATTGAAACAGTTGCTGAAAAAGGCTAGATAGGGAGAGAAAAGGGTGTAAGTGCACAGAGAGGGATGAGTGTAGTAGGATCGAGCGCAAGGGCAAGGCATTGCCTTTTAATTCTGGTGCATGTTGGAATAGGTTCTGATGTGGCAGGCAGTCTGGCTTTTCTGACTCTGACTTGCCTGGGAAAAAGAGCTTTCTTCTTTCAACAAATGTTCAGCAGTATAGGGTCCTTCTCTCTATCACCAAACACACAGAATTATTGATTTCTTTTTGGCGTCTCCTGGAATCCCATGGCATGTATTCGTTTCATGTAAGAGGTTACTCACCCACAAGACTTAAAAACACTTCCAACGGCTGGACATTTTCCATATGCATTCATTTTCGTTTATTTTATTATTCTATTCTTGTTCAATGTTCTGATAAGATAAGAAAAAGATGACTGTATAGGAAACAAGGTTCTTATTACATATCCATATTCCCCTTCACTTGTGTGATAGCAACAAGAACAAGTCTCAAGTTTTTTTTTAGCCTGTCTTCAAATTGACATGATGAATGCATCCATTTGACTAATTGTTTGAAGGGGATGTTTAAAATGATGAATGTTATTATTCTGACTGCTGGTTGGTTTCTTATTCAGATTAGGTTTAAATATAATAGACACACACTTACATGGCCACTAATGCTACTACTACCACTCAGGAATGGTTGAAGAATGATGTGTTGCATATTGCATACAATGTTACATGTTTTTATAGTAATTGAGCTTCTTACATTGCATATATAATATGATCAACAAATTCTTCACTTAAGAAGAGACTTTAGACTTTTGATTAGATTACAAAGAAGAACTACGTATGCAAACATAGATAGATGGATGCAAGTGGAAAAATATGATGATAAAGTTATATTTGATGTTAATATATTTTGTTTGATTTACTTTATTTAGAATGTGGATCACAAACTCAAGTACCGGTCGTCCAAGGGACAGCTCCCATTTGTTGAAGTAAATGGTGAGGAAATAGCCGACTCTTCGGTGATCATTGAGAAATTGAGCCAACATTTTGGTCATGAATTGGATGCTAGCCTCTCCAAGGAAGAAAAGAACAACTCTCATGCACTCATATCAATGATTGAAAATCATTTGTGTTGGGTCTATGTTTACTGGAGATCCAAAAATCCCGATGCAATGATCAAGGTACAATTAATACTTTACTTTTCCTCTCAATCCGCTCTGATGATCTATGAACGTTATCTAATTGGAGCTTTGTATTATTTTAAAAAATTACTAGGGTTGTAAACTAAGCCTTCAACATGCTCTCGGATCTCGAATCCCTAACGCTCTCTTAAATGTCGTCTTTAAACTCACGTACTCAAGAAAGGGAGCAAAGAAAGTTAAAGCCCATGGTTTGGGTGTCCACTCACCGGAAGAGGTGTTTGAATTCGGCAAACGAGATCTCATGGTTCTTGAAGAAACCATCGGGGACAAGCAGTTCTTTTTCGGGGATAAGCCCAGTAATGTAAGTTTGGTTTGTTTGTTTATTCGTTGAGAAATCCGTCTATCATTGAAGAATATATTTTCATATCTTGTTGTTTTTTTTAAAATAATTGCAGTTGGACATTGTAGCGTTCTCGCATCTCAGTCAAATTGCATACGTAGACAAGTGTGTCGACTACGATTTGCGAGATTGGATGCATGAAAGCTGTCCAAATCTGATTGGCTTTTTAAGCCGAATGAAGGATCGTTGTTTCCCCGACTGGGATGATATTCTTAGCTCTCTAAAGATGAACACTCATTTGGGCGAAGAAAAGAAGGATGCTGAAAAGGAGCCCTCAAAGGAGAAAGAGGGCGAAAAGGAAAAGGAGAAAGATGAAATCAAAGCAGAGGGTGAGAAAAAGGAAGAAGTCAAAGAGGAGGAAGCCAAGTAACCAGTCCGTCTCAAAAACTATCTCTTTCTGAACAACTCGTCAATGCCACACTTCATTGTCTGTGTCGTCCGCCACTGCGCGATGTGTGCACTCTGAATGTGTGCGTGTAAGCCCTATAAAAAAATCGTCATGAAAGTGTAAAAATTCTCAAATCCGCCTATTGAATGCACAGACAACGCTGTATTGTTCTGATATTGTTTGCTCATGTAATTTCCACAGACTTTCAAAAGTACAGAAGTTAAGCTGCTATTTTAGATTAAGAAGTGCTGCCGAAACTAAAAATATTTAAAGAGATTTGCTGTGTCAGGCAGTCACAGAGTTGTATTTTAGTTACTGACACAATGTGTGAATTTTAAAGCTATTTTGTTACATTTTGCTACTTGTTTTTATTATTCCAGCATTTTACTCACTACTACTATTACTATATGTAAAAAAAATAGTTATCTTACAAAATATTCGTTGTTTCCTGCCGGACCAAGAACGTTTACCTCATTAAGTTGATCTGTATTGTTTTTATATTTAGACTAGAAAGCTTAGCATTTCTATCTATGTAGCTTTTGCTAGGCTTTTGTAATTTTATACAATTTCGGTAAGAGAATTCTCGAAGTGATTGGCCCGTTGGTTATAAGGAATAAGCCAGCCTTAGTTTTAAAGGAAAACACTAAAGTTTCGAACTACTCATATTTTAAATTATTGTTACATTTAAGTTTGTTGTTGGAGCTATATACCGTACTGTGCAGTGCAATGATTACTAATTTACTCAGCTTCTAATTGTGGCGTTTACTTATTTGTAGGCTTCCGATAGCGTGTTTCCTCAAATTCATTTAAGTTGTTATCATCATCATCAAACATTGTTACTGTAATTACTGTAATAAGAATGTGAATGAAGCTAAGTAACTGATGAGTAAAAAAGCTTGTACAAATACCCAGTCTTTTTCTTCATCTTCTTACATTATTGTTTATTTCATTCCACCACAATATATGTATGTTAGTTTACAATGAAATCATTTAATGCATCAGGACTGACGTATGTACGTTCTATTTAATTTATTTGAAACCAACCATTCGTTCCCGTATTGGTTCGCCCACTGTATACGGCTTAATTAAGTATATAATAACTACTACGTTGATAGAATCTAAAAGTCTCCATCGCTAACTTCTCACGATAAGTCTTAACACAAATTTATTATTTCGCGAGAACTACTGAATATTATAACGAGTGGTGTAAATAATTGTCACATCATACAGGCATACAGGCCATAATATTATACCGATACAAACTCGTGGACATTCGAAAACGGAAAGTTCAACTCCCCATGTACAGTTCAATAGTAGTAATAGTAGTAGTAGCTCATTAAAAAACATCCTCAGCCAGCATTCATTTAAAGCCTTCTTTTATGTAGAAGGTAAGACTCACAAGACTAAGACACAACGCCCGGATTCTTTTCTTCTTGTATTCAGACGTTTTGATTCAGTCTACAAAAAACTGACGCATCCGACATTACCATTAAACTTATTTTATCATCATAAGGTTGGCATACTAGAACAATTCATATATAAACGAAAACAAGTGTGATGATTAAAAGTTTTAACATTTTACAGAGCATATACAATCGGACAATTTTGTATCTACAAGAAGAAGTTACTTCTTCCGGTGAACATATTATAATTTATCATTACGATGGCTCGTAAATGTTTGTCTCTAACCTCCCTATAGTCTACAACAACAGCCGAGTTTAAAAAACATTTTCTTCGAATTCTGCAAGTAATTCTGCCGGCATATTCATATCGATTTGTCCAGCCATCTGTAAAAATAATTTGAGATTATACTTGAAGTCTATTAGAAGTTACTGAATTAAAAAGTCTGCACTTACAGCCTCTCTTCGTCGGCGCTCCTGTTCGCGAAGTCGCTGCCTTTCTCGCTCCTTATTATCGACATCTGCAGGACTGTTACTACCTGAACTTGTTCCCAAATTTTCACTGGAATAAAAAATATAAAAATAAAATACATCCAACTTGGTTCAATCTCAATATAATCTCTTCTGCTATGTATGACTCACTGCTTAATAATCGCTGCAGCTGGCGGAAGTAAGGGTGGCGGGGCTTCAGTCTTTATAGCCGTTCTAACTCGTTCCAGTGCGTCCTCTTCCTCTTTACGCTGACGTTTCTCGTGCTCCGCTCGTTGTCGTTCCTTTTCTGCCTGTTCTGTTTGACGCTTTTTAAGTTCCTGTTGTCTTTGTCGGGCTTCTTTTTCCTTTGCCTGCTTTTTAAATTGTTGAAACGAGTCCATTGCTACAACTTTACTTCTATTTCCTGTATTTCCCATTGCGTTATTTCCACCAGACGTCTGAGCCAAAGATGACCAAGAAGATGCGTTTTTGATAGACTGCTGATTTGCTCCCCGAGCCTATAGAAAATGTTATAGTCGAACTTGAGTAATATCATTCAGATATAATAGATTATTAAATCACAACGGCAGTATATTTATTATTCTTACCCCTTTGTCTCCATCCATTAGGGATTCGAGCTCAGATTCGTTCATCGAGCCATCAGGCGTGTGTGTCATGAAGGCTGTATGACAAAAGTTGTGATGTTTTAAATTTTAAATTAACTCGCCAATAAATTGTGTAGGACTAGCTGTAGAAAAAGCGTTAAACTTTTTCTAGACAAATGAGCTAAACTAAAAATTTAGTATGCTAAATTCAACCAGCCCCCTAATGTATTCCTACATAATGATTTGATTTTCTTGTCTAGAAAGATTTTTTTTAAAAGCAATACTGAAAAGCCTATTAAAGTATTAAATGCTTGCCAAAACTAACCAGTATCAAATTTCATATCCACATCTTCAATCAGCTGCGTTTCCTGCTGGCTTATGTTAGACAAAGTGCTGGTTTGTGATAAGTTGAGAGTTGAATTGTTAAATCCCAACTGGGACATGCCCCTGTGTTCGATGGATGATGGTAAGCTGTCAACATTATTGACTGAATTATTGTGGTATGCCTGTTGTTGTGGCATCATACTGGATTGATGCATCATATTATTTATAGTATTTCCTGTCGTCGTCTCGAAATCAATTCCATTGCGGACCTCTGCTGCTCGGTTGTTTCCTTGGTCGTAGGGAGCTGTAACAACAGTACCTGGTACAGTGGGTGTGGGACAAGTGTTGCTGATGTTTGAAAGTGGAACCGAATTATTACCAGGAAATGTGGTCCGATTGGGTTGTGGCATGGATTGAGCTACTAACGAAGCGGTTCCATTGTTTAGAGCTACACCAGTCGTCACTGGTATACTACTAACGGGCTGATGATTGGCAGGGGGCAAAACCTGTGCATTATTGCATTGCATTATAATTTTTTTTTGATTCTTCAGAAGTCCAAATCCCTCGTTAAAGCGTGTGCTCTTACCTTAACTGGGGACTTTGTGGTGCTCTTTTTCGCAGTATCTCCTAAAAGAATATGTCAAAGTCTAATCAGTCACCGGCTCAAAAAATGTACGATCAAAAGAAGGGGTCAGAAAAAAATGAAAGTAGTAGTGGTAGGTAGATTATATGAAATCCCTAAGTTGTAGTAGTGCAGAATGTGATGTTGACAAAATTATAACATGTTGATTGAATAATAATTGCTCATTCACTCAGTATGAAAAAACAACCTATGAGCTACTAGAAAAGTAGTTTTTGGGGAACCCTTCGTACTCAGACTCCGCTCCCTGATGCTCCACAATACTGATAACATATAATAACATCATAAAGTACTAAGTAAAACAACATTAGCGCATAGAACAAGTAGTAGTCGGCACAAGCAAATTTAATTAATTTTACGCTTTCTTATTTATATTTTCATTATTTTGACAATATACACTGACAGTATAAACTATGCAACGTTTCATTAAAATCTGACAGACTATGTAAAACTATTATTTGAATAAAAATGAAGACGTTACAACCTTCATACATACCTAGTATATACAACATACAACGAAATAACATTTATCGAACACATGAAACGAAATTCAGTATGCCATCATATAACAAAATACTGAGAGTTCGGATGGAGACAGAAAACAATTGATTGACTACTTAAAAAAAGATGCTCATTACAAGAACCGGGAATGTTAATAACAATTTTTTTTTATATACAATATATCTTTAACAGTTGTGAAATTCTAGGGAAAGATCCAGCTCACGAGTGCAATGTGTGTCTTCATCGTGGATCCCCACCAACAATTTCTTTTCTGGTCAATTTTCATCCCACGAAAAAGGCCCAACGAACGAAAGTACTACTACTGGAGGGAGGCAATTTTACATAATTCGGTAGATTTGCATACAACAAACCACACCCGCACCAAATGAAATTGTTAATTTATAATGAAACGTGGTTCAAGGGAGCCAGAGTAGTGAGCGTTTTTAGGTATTTAATTTTTTGTATTGCCGACATTAAGTCACTAGAAGACTTACATTCATGTGTATTCGTAAAACTAATTAATAAAGGACCAAAATTTATGCACACAAAATATTGAACCCATTCAACAATCAAATAATCATGCGGAAAGAGAGGCATGAAAGGCTTAGAAATATATAGATATATATTTATATATATATAAATATATATATTAATTATTCACTCCATACAAGAAGAACACCACATTCTGCACTCTAGGCTAAAATCTATTCCTGCTGTTGCATATGCTCCATTCTCAAAATAGAGACATTTGCCTTTTCCCTATCTCCCTAGTTTTTCTAGTCTACGGAGGAGTTTTCAAAATAGATGACCGCTTGGATGGTGACATGCCAGTGAAAAATTATATACGAAGGAAAACTGTTTAACCTGCTTCCGAGTCAGAGGAATCTGACGAGGACGAGGACGAAGATGAGCTTGATGAGTCTGAGTCAGACGATGACGAAGATGAAGCAGAGAGTCGTTCACCTCCAGTTTGGGTTTTAACTCCTTCTTCGGCTAAATAGTAATAAAACAAAATTAGCTAAAGATAAGCAAAAGACCATGAGAATGCTAAAAGCTTCATTATCCTTCATCCAATTAAACAATAATCATTCATTATATTACCTTTCTTTGCTTTCTTAGCCGCTCCCAAAACACCTGTCATATCTTGTAATCTTTTCTCTAGTTCTTGTTTCTTCTCGAGTTGCTCTTCTTTTCTACCTGCTGCAGATTTTTTAACTGACAAAATAAAATCAAGGATTATTAGAATACATAAACTTAACTTCTTACCATAATAAATAATAAACATATATTCATAATTGCACTATAAAGTACTTACGGTATGGCTTGCGGGGCTTTTTTCTAAGGCAAGATGCAACATAAGCCTCCAATTCCCGCAGAGTGGATGGCTTTAGGGTTTCGAAATCGATCTCAATTTCATCTGGATTGGAATCTCTCAAAGATGGTTCGCGAGACTGAATAATGTGCACAACTCTACCAAGCTTGTCACCTACAATTCCAAAAGATCGTTGTAATT
>JAQGBQ010001845.1:0-10161 GCA_034698485.1 Vertagopus arboreus
TGCAAGCTTTAATATAAACTTACTTAATAAATAAAATCTCAATTTGATTTCACATTTCAATTTTACAAGTTAAAAAAAATGTAATCTAAATGAGGTTATTATGATGCGATTAAAGAGTGGCGACATTTTGTAAGACAATTTCTTTTTAACATAATTAACAATTTGTATCAAAATAACACACAAGAAATTTTTTCGCAATGAATAACACCAATAAAAAAAGCAATTAAATAATTCGTCTTGTGTCTCACTGATGACTAATTGATTTGTGATTCATTCCGAATAAAACCCTTATCTCAAATTTCTTTCTTAATTTAATGTTGTCGTCTGCATAACTTCTTGTGGCTTGGATCACATTTATTTTCTTGTTTTTTATTACACTTATCATGAAACAGTTTCACATTTCTGCCTTAAATAAGAACAAAAAATGAACAGTTCATAAATATGTATGTATGAATCAGATTTGATAATGTCTTAAAATAAATAATATCAATTGCGTAGCCTTGCAATATAGTTTTCAAAAGCAACTTGAATTCAGGGCAGATAAGATAAGCACAGTCACAGTACAAATCAGATGGTAACCAACAAATGGCAACTTGCCACAAAACAGTCTAACTTATCCGGGGTCAACTCTTTTTAAATCCAGTCAATCATATCATTAAGAAAACTAGTTAAGAGTGGATTTATTGGGTCACAATTATCATATGGTTATCGAAACTTTCTTATCCAAATAAAAATTAATTTGTATTGATATTCTTACTAAAATGTTACTCTTTTTTTTTAAAAAAAAAAATGGCCAATTTTGTAGTTAATTTTGGTTAGAAAATCGCAATAAAAAGCATGTCTACTGTTATTGTTAATCTGCAAAATAGTAAGCAGTAGACTGGTTTTTGCAACCTTTTGGCATCAATATTATTTTTGTCGGATTCAACTTACAGACAAACTGTCATTTATATATCTCTGACCTCACAAACCTGTTGCTAGTTGTTTGTCTATTTTCATGCACAAATCTGCACGAAACAAGAAATATCCAGAATTTGTCTCACGCGAGATTGTATAAGCTATGGATTAAAATAAATACATTATTTTACTATTTACAATTTTTATTTAATCAATTCAATAAAAATATTTAAAAGAATAACTTTTAAATTTTAATTATGAATTTTAATTTAATGAATTGTAACTCCAATATTTGCAAACCCAGCTATGATTTTTTTTATTGTTGCTCTTAGCAGGTACCACTGGTCTTCTCCTTAATATTATAGAAATCAGTTTAAAAAAATTAAAACATCATCCAAATATTAAATGTAGCATTATTATTTTAATTGTAATTAATTTTTAAGTTGTACTATGCAAACACTTCTCACGGTTTCAATTTTCATGACAATTATAAACAAGTATGTTCAAGTCCCGTGTGCAATTCTGGCACATGGGTTTATGTATGAGTTTAATTTATGAGATCATCTAGTGAACTCGTGGTGGTCATCATCATCAAATTAATCTCAAAAGTCATACATCACAACAACACATTCACAATAATATTATTATCAGACTTTAAGCAAACTGATACCGAATGCCTATGTTTATTTTACGACAGTTTTGGCTGATCACATCCTTCCTTGAATGACTTAAATATATATAGTAGTTAAAAACAATTCCGTCTTGGCATCAAATGAACTTTGACCTTCTTTTGCCGTGTCAACTATGAACTACGCAGTATTTTATCTCTCACACTAAAAGTACAAATAAGCCCTTTGAAGATAAGATCGTCTTACAAATATTTTTCATTCGTAGAATCCAACAACCCCATCCGGCCATCCGTTATGTTCATTTAAATATTTTTGAATGATATTTTCTGATGAAACCCTTTGATCTTATCTAAAGATGTTAAGCAAGAAAACTGTGGAAATTTTCTGTTTTCTTCATTGTTTTTCTACTTTAAGAATAAATCTCCATAAAATAAATAAAAATAAAGTTTTTGGTTTCGGAATATATTCCTGGAATATGGAATAAATGCATAAGAATGAACAATGAAGGGTATTCATTCAACAATATTTTTCATTCTTTCGTTATTTGAGGTCAACATTATTTGAATTATATTGAATCAATTGGTATCCGGAATTAGAGATTTGACCTCTCGACCCTAATGATAAAATAATTAAAATATTCACCAATTTCTTTCCTTTGTATTTCTTAGAACAATTTTTGCAATGCAATGTGTCCAATTTTATACCATGAATTGACTTATCTGACTTACAAATTTTTAAAAATAGTTTCAATGAGAAATCAGGCAATTGGTTTGCAAAAAAAAACTTAAAAATTGGATTTTGTCTATCGATAAATCAAACCATATGTATCTACGTTACGATACATTTGTTTGCATATAGTTATTAATTAATCGATTCATATACTAAAAATGATAGTCATATATGATATGACAATTACAACTTCGCATAAATTCCAGCTTGTGGACATGACATTTATAAACTGACGTATGATGATGATCTCCCATGTCAGACGATCTGATGATGATTTAACAAAAATTAAAAGCCAAATCTCATCGTTAAGGAGCTAAATAATCGCATGTTAAAATTAGCAACATATATATAAACTAATAATCAGCTTACGCGATCAAATAATTTCCACAAAGAGGTTATAAATGAAAAATGACATAAGGAAGATGTTCAAAAGTCAACTTGTATTTTTTGTTCGTCTTGTCTTCTGATGTTCCGATCGTCGTCATTCCACGAGGGGTGTAATTAATTCCTATTTAACTATACATAAAAACTTTTCCATGCTACTACACATTCAAATCATATTGTTTTTTGCATTTGACTTTAGAGAGATCAAATTATGCATATGTATCTACAATCTACATACTATCCAACAAAAAACAAATCCAATCCCTAGACATTTTGGCAAATAATATTCCCAACAACCACAAGACCAAGACCCACACACTCGACTTATCCACTCTTTGTTCATCGAGACCTTCTGGTAATACTTCCAGATCTGCATATTCAAGTAGTTAAGGATTATAATATTACAAAGACCACAAACATTACAAGCCGTAATTCCAAGCTTCCAGGAGTCCAAAAATGAAAGCCTCTGATTCATTCTTCATACATGCTATATTGCTCATATAATAATATAGGATAAACTTATTTAACAATTCAACAAAGAAGGTCCATTCCATAGTATAACAAAAATATTAAACGGAATACCCTCTGACTGTTGTTGCTTAGGCATTCTGCAGACTGCTGATATGATGATGAAATAAAACCAAGTGATTTAGACAATCACGCCTCACAGTCTCTCTGAGTTTCGTTCCATTCACATCTCTTAAAGAACAACTCTTACATAATTTATTCAAAACCTGCCTTAAATTATTGCGTCTCTGATTTTAATAATATAGTATAGAACTCTGTGATAATTTCCGAAGATTTCCAAGATGAAAGTCCTCCTGATTTTGGTCGTGGTGACTGCTGCATTCTGTCAAATTGCTCAAGGGATCTCTTTGGCTGAATTAGCTCAGGATGAGTGGCAAGCGTTTAAGGTAAGTTTTAAAAAACTGATTTTGTTGTAGTTTTAATTGTAATAATTAGGTGGACGAGGTCTGATTTAATTTATAAGGCGTATTTTATACGTTTTGTTGGAAATTGGAATAACTAAACTAAAGTCGACAGGTGGTTTAGGGTTATTTGATTTTTCAAAATTACGACATGCTCTTGTTTATCGTTTATCGTCTTATTGAATCCGAGAACTTATCGACATTTTAAGAACTTTTTCAAACCCGCTATGAAATCTGGATGGAAATATAAATTTTTTCACACTTAAATTAAGTAAAATGGCTTTGTTCTTACTAATAATTGAATTTTAATAATTGAACGAGAATTTATTCCCAATTTTTAAAGTATTTCATATTTTTACTACTCTTTTATTTTTTTTTTAAGTTAAAATTTAGACATTTGCAGAATTTATCGTTTTTTAAGTCCCGTATTAAATATTTAAAACGCAGTTTCATAGATAGTGTAATGGCATATTCTGTATTCCATTATAGCTGTTTTTAGACCGTATAGTTTAAGCAGTTAGATTAGAAAAAGTTAATTTGGTTCTTTGCCAGGTAAAGAATGAATAACAGCCAGCTGTTGTCAGGATAGGTTAGGGTTGAAAAATCTTGAATGAATTTGGCTGCTAGCAACAGCGAAGTTCATCTGCTACTTTATTGTTGAACAAAGAAATAAGAGACATATGAAATAGAGCTCTGAAAATTCAGATGCGATGCATAAAAATAGATGCAATGCGACGTATTTCAAAAATATTATTGACCTTTGTAATGACCTCTTGTTAAGCTAAATTTTGGTACATACGTTAACATTTATTCAGTATAAAGAAAGAAAAGGATTGCATGTCAAAAGTTGAATGGCATTATTGTGTATTAGTAACCGATAACGTGATAACCGATATCGTAGTTTAGTTTATAAGATAACATTCAACATTCAATCGGGCATGAAGAACAAATAAAGGTTATTAGGAGTATGTAACATGTAGTCTAATTTTTTCATGCTTTTACATACAGATAAAAAGTTTGCCATTGTGTAAAAAAGGGTTTAAATTGAAAATAGGTTCATATAGATCGACTGATCACAAGAACGACTTTGTTGATTTAGAGATGCATTTATTTTATGGTAGTGCTCAAAATGTATTATCAAGTATCAGCATGTTTTGACATTTAGTCATAATACGATTACAATTACATGACATGTTGTGCATGACAGATAAGTATGAGTCATTATCATTTATCATACAATAACATTTGATAACGAATAAACTATTGATGCGGGGTTTCATTTGACTCAATTGTTATTGTAGTTTTATCGGCTGTATTATAGTTAAAACTAAAAACAATTTAGCATGTAGTTTGACATTTATCCTCTTTAAAATGCAAGATAATGAGTTGAAGAATGACAAATTATAATAAGTAATTATTCTTAAAATGTAATTTTCAGAACCACCACGGTAAAAAGTACGACAATGATGTTGAAGAGCGATTCCGAATGAAGATCTACCTCGAGAACCGACACCGAATTGCCAGACACAACAAGGAGGGTGACATGCCTTACAAACTTAGTAAGTTATACTTTATTTATTCTAGAAGCAAATATCAATATACTTGAACGTTAAAATTAATTCACACCCGGTCTTATTCCATTTACAGCTATGAACAAATACGGAGATTTGTTAAACCATGAATTCACAAAGAAGATGAACGGCTACAGACAGGATCTCCGAAATGCAAGCATTCATTATCTTCTCGGAGCCACTTTCTTGACCCCAGAACATTTCACTGCCCCCAAGGAAGTTGATTGGAGGACTAAGGGATACGTAACCCCTGTTAAGGATCAGGGTCAGTGTGGATCTTGCTGGTCTTTCTCAGCTACCGGAGCTCTTGAAGGTCAACACATGAGAAAGTCAGGAAAGCTTGTGTCCCTCTCCGAGCAGAATTTGATTGATTGCTCAAGTAAGTAATTGTTCATTGTTTGACGATTAAAGTACAATTAGCTTTCTAACTAACTTAAATATTTTTTAACAATTACAGAGACCGAAGGTAATGAAGGTTGCAATGGTGGACTCATGGACAATGCTTTCTTGTACATTAAAAAGAACAAAGGAATCGACACCGAGGCAAGCTACCCTTATGAAGCAGAAGATGAAAGTTGCCGATACAAGAAGGTCGATGTTGGAGCCGATGATACCGGATATGTTGATGTTCCTTCTGGTGATGAAGAGAAACTTAAGCAGGCTGTTGCCTCTGTTGGACCTGTAAGCACTTTCTACTTGGCAATGAGTTTTTTTTCTTATGATATAAATAAATTAAACAAATATGCTTTGTTTGTGTCGATAGGTTTCCGTTGCAATCGATGCTTCCCACGAGTCTTTCCAGTTCTATTCCACCGGAGTCTATGTTGAGAAGAAGTGCAGCCCTACTGAATTGGATCATGGTGTTCTTGTTGTTGGGTAAGTGATTAATAACGAAATGTTTATCTGAATGATTTAATTCTTTTTAAACAATTTCATGTTTATTTCAATTTCAGATATGGAACTGAAGACGGCAAAGACTACTGGTATGTAAAAAAATATATATATACATTTTTGATACAAAATGAAAAGATTTGTTTAACTTCATCTGATTTTTTCTGGTCATTAGGCTCGTGAAGAATTCTTGGGGTACAACATGGGGTGATGGAGGGTTCATCAAAATGTTGAGAGGAAAGAATCAGTGTGGCATCGCTACCCAAGCCAGCTACCCCTTGGTCTGAAGAACATCTTCGACAACTTCAAAATAATAGCGAATTATTGATCAAATTCTGATTTCATTGATTTTTTTTTTACTCTACACACTATTTAAATACTTTCGTTAGATCTTTAAAATTTCCGGAGCTGTTTTTTTTATCAACTATAGCGCTCTTTCGGTTTGTTACATTTATGAACTTCGGTAGTAATGGATTTTAGTTATGTTGTAATGTTAAATGGATTTGGGTAAAAGATGGAATGACTGATTTTTACTACTTGTCTAATTGATTAATGAACTCGTATCTACGTTATCAACAGCCGTAGGGCTTTCACTCATCTGTAAGTTTATAATACCTGTCCACAAGTATTTTTAATAAATTCTAGCTCTTTTGTAAAACATATCTAATGAGACTTTGAGAATTTTTTACTTTGTCATATTCATATAATATCGTTTTTTATTTTCATGCATCAAAACGTAATTATAATTAGATTGGACTCTGGATTATTCTAAATATAAACTATTCCAAGGGCAAGACAATTAGGAAATCGTAAGTTTAGTATGTCTCCAATGTATTTTGACCTTAATATTTTTAACAACGGATATATTTACGTCACAACCACATACATACATAAACAAGTCAAGTTATATTGATTGATTGACTGATGGTTTACATTCGTTGTTAGTATCTGTATAAAATCTGAACAAAATGTCAAGAATGAAAATAACAGTAAATTGTGGTTTCCGTCTCGAAACTTAACCAACCCAAACCTCAATAACTAATTTGAGCGAAGTTTTATGTCTTATTCGAGACAATATTTTTTAATCCCATACTACTCTTTATATAGACTTTTAGACATGGACTTTTGCAATATAAGCTCGGGAAATCAAAAAACAATTAAATCGATTAAAATAATATTACAAATTACAAAGCATTCAAATGAGTTTATAATTTTTTAAAAATAAATATTAATTAATATCTCGTTTTAAATGGAGAAAGCACGGAATCTAAGAGACCAGCCTTGTTGCGGTTACTTCCTTCAAGGAGGGGTCCGAGCCGTTGCGATGATCGATGTTGTAAGAATTGACACTCTGTAACTCTAATTAATAAATAAATTAACCTTAAATATCCAAATTAAATAACATTTCAGGGAATATCTTTATTTGCCATGATTTTAATTGCTTCTGAATGCGTCCAAAGATTTCCTGAGTGGGTGGAAATGAAAAAAGTCAATCTAACTTTGTATTATGGTAACTTAATTGTAATTCAGCACAAAAAAGGAATCTGAGTTTAATTAAGATTAACAAATTACAGTCCGAGCCATTTTATGGGCGAGCTATTTTGCACACAAAATAATAATCATAGGATTATCCGTCTTCCTTTTTAAATCCGCACGACGGGTAAGTCAGATCATATTATAGCTTAATCAACATTTAAATTACTAATTAAAAATGACTATTCAAAAATTAGCGAAACGATCGAATGTGCAAAATGTGGATAATCCTCACAATTTTGATAAACATCATCCTAGTACTGGAGGCAGTTGCTAATGAATATCTTTTCAAAATCGGGCGAATTGTTTTAGTATTTTTAATTTTGTACATTTTCTACAAAATTTATTGCATTCATGTTGTCTTTACTTATATTCGGGAGATAAGGTAAAAAACAAGAATGTTATTTATAATAATTTCGACCGGTTCAAGTTATATGTAATTTTTCTTATTATTTAGGTCTTATGGTGGATTCAATGTTTGCCTAAGTGGTCTAACTGATGCGGAAGTTGAAGAATTTGAAAAAGGAAATCCCCCAGAGGTTAATGAAATGAAAGACCAGCTAAGCATGGTTAAACTCCAAGCATTTAACCAGGATTTCGAAATCCCTGTTAATAAGTTGGAAATCGGTGAGTTTTGTTTTGATTTGTTGATTAATTCTTAATATTTCTGTCGATCTTAAAATATTGTTTAGATGAAAACACCCCTTTGGGGTCAGGTGCGTTTGGGACAGTTTATAGAGCCAAGTTGCTAATAGAAGAACCCCCACGTACCGTGGCTGTGAAAACTATTCACCCTAATGCGGATGCAATGTATTTCAAAACGCTTTTGGCTGAGCTTAAGATCATGACTTTTTTGAGTCCACATGAAAATGTGGTTAATTTAATTGGAGCCTGTACTTCTCAAATTAAAGATAAAAAGCTTTTTATAGTTGTCGAATTTTGTCCATATGGCAATCTTCACGACTTCCTCAAAGCTCGTAGAGGTCTGTTTGTAAATTATGTCAAAAATGGAGAACTTACCGGCTTCCAAGGGTAAAATTACTTTATCACATAACTGAAGAATTTCAGGAAAATTAAGTAGATAAATATGATTATTTAAAAACAGAGATCTATATCAAAATGTCAACACTTCAAACTCCCTTACGACAGCAAACCTTATTAAATTTGCATATGAGACAGCTAAGGGAATGGAGTTTTTGGAAGATAAGAAGGTATCAGTCAGTTGAAATAATAATATTACTATTTGTGATTATCAAAGACAATTACTCAATTCCAGGTGGTCCACAGTGACTTAGCGGCGAGAAATGTACTACTTGCATATGGAAAAATTGCCAAAATTACGGATTTCGGATTATCGAAAAAATTATACCAATACACCAATTATGTGCATAAGCAAGACGTAAGAGTCCTTGTAATTGATATATATATTGAGTATTAATAAGCAATTAAGGTCTATCTCTGTTTTTTTTTTCAGAAATTACTTCCTTGGCGCTGGATGGTAAGCATTTACTTATGTTTATAGTTTTTTTTTAGAAATTTCAAAATTCAAGAATTTATATTACTTTTCTGCCAAACAGGCTCTAGAGTCACTGAAGGATATGACCTTTTCTTCAAAGTCCGATGTATGGTCATACGCTGTATGTATTTGGGAAATTTTCTCGCTCGGTATGCATATTGTCTTCGAAATAAATTCATAACCAAAACTTATCTCTATTCAATTTAACCTTTAGGCGAAGTTCCTTACCCAGGATTTAATTGGAATTTAGATTTCATTACTCTAATTGTCGAAGGACTACGAATGACTCAACCTCCCAATTCTACTAATGAAATGTATATGCAGTTTTAACACAATATTGCTAACCATTTTATAATTCATCACAATGTTTATATGCAATTTTCCAGATACGAGCTAATGCTAAAATGCTGGCACATCGAAATAGAAATGCGTCCAAGTTTTTCAGAAATTCGTAAATTATTTGAAGAGAAATATGTCCAGGTAAAAGACGCTTATTCTTCCGTGGATATGTTTGTCGATGGTCAGACTCAACCTGTTAGTTTACAAATGGAAGATGAGGTTGAAGTTTACATCGGAAATGATATGCTAAGCTGTTCAAGTACTTATGATTCTGGCTATGATGGTAGTGGTACTGGTGGGGGATGTGTTACTTCGATCTAATTATAAAAGTGAATTGGCGATTTCAAATTCTAAAAAATGTTTCGATATAATACTCTTTAATTGTTGTAAAAAATAAAATGAAAATAAAATGAGAAAATTTTTACTTTTGGTCGAATTGACCTTATCGTTAAGATTAAAACTTAATTGTCATTTTCGTCTACATGAAAGTCATAATTATTATAAGAAAATTTTCATAAAATTCTTGATATTGCTCTTTTTGGTGGGTCCCAAAAAATTATTTTTTTTTAAGAAAAATACTACCAAAAAATTATTATTATTAAATCTTTTAGATTTTTTAAAAATTTTTAAACAATTTTAAATTTTTTTCTAAATTTTAAATTTTTTAAAAAGGACATGGCACAAAGTAGACGGGTTTTGGCGTTCTATGGATGTTTCTGATTTTTTTATATGTTGTGCATATT
>JAQGBQ010001846.1:0-10159 GCA_034698485.1 Vertagopus arboreus
CTCATGCATAGGAGAGATCACTTGAAAAAACTTTCAAAAGTAAATAAATGTCCAGTTACATATAAGGAATACCAAACCCTACGAAATAAAATTAATATTTTATGTACAAAGCGTAAAACGCAACATTTTTGTAACTTATTTAATAAGTCAAATGACAGTAAAGATTTGTAGACTAGCTACAAAAAACTCATAGGGACTAATGATGAATCTACATTTGTACGTGAATTACAACATGAAGATGAGATTGTTAATGAACCTAGTTCTGTAGCCAAATTATTATCTGATGCTGCTTATAATGAAAATGATCGTCAAGCATTCTTGAATGACTTTGTAAAACTCGAAAAAACATTTGTACCTATTTCTGTAGTAGAAGTTCAAGATAAAATTAATAACAAAAAATCTAATACTTCTGCTGAACTTTCAGCCATTCTACCTAGAATTGTAAAATCTTTTTCCGGAGAGTTAGCTCAAATAATTTCTAGCATCTTTAATAATTGTCTAAAACACAGAGTGTTTCCTTCTAAATGGAAAACTGCTTTGGTAACTCCAATTTCTAAGTCAGGAGGAAATAAACTCGATGCCTTTAGTTATAGGCCAATTTCTGTATTACCTTTTGTAAGTGAGATATTTGAGAGTATTCTCACGTTTAGAATAAGAAGGTTTGCTAGCGAACAAAAAATACTTAGCAATTATCAATTTGGTTTCCGACGAAATCACTCAACCACGTTTGCTTCAACTCATTTGACACAAAAATTGTATGAATCTATCGATTCTGGGAATTTTACTATAGCTATTTTGTTAGATCTTCTTCGTGCATTTGATTCTGTGCCCCATCATGTACTATTACGAAAAATGATGTCAAAATATAAGTTTAAGCCTTACATTATAAGAATCCTATTTAGTTATTTAAGTGAGGGTTAAAAAGTTCGAATCAAGTGTTAAATATAGACTGGAATGCTCTTCCAAACTCTATAAAATCAACTCAATCAAATGTTAAGTTTAGCTTTGCATTGAATCAATTCTTAATTTCCCGAAGAGGGTAAACAAATATTATATTGTAGTATTGAATATTTATTTATAATTGACTGACTGTTTTACTTATATCATTATAATATTATTATTATTTAGTTTGTATTGGTTAATGCGTTAACGTCTTTCGATGAAAATTAGCATTATATTTTGTGGCAATTCTGTGACAATAAAGCTAATACCAATACCAATACCATTTCAAAAGACAACAAAAGCAATTAATACATTGAAAATCAAGTCATTTTTTTAGAATCTAAGTTCTCTGTTCAACTCCACAGAATATCATTTATTCTGAACCTAATATTCTCAGAAAACATTTTAAAAAATGCTGTAAATGTACTAAATATTACAACTAAAAAACGAAAAAGTTAACAAACAAATTCATAACTGCTTGTCACAAAAAAAGCTTGATTAAAACTGTAGTGATTACAATATCGGTTTCAAATGCTTACATGCATACACAATTTTCTCAAGCAACCTATGGTTTTGTTGAACTAGAGTAAGAAAGCTAAAATGTATCGTGATAAGGCAAAGTTCCACGTCAGCTAACACAAAAACGTTTTGAGGTCGCATACATAATTAAAAATTATATCGATTTTATTTTGCCAGCAATATCGCAATAGAATTACTAGTGGTTGGCTTTACATTACAAAATTTTGTATTGGTTTTGATTTTGTAAAAAAAACGTAAGCATGACTGATTTATTTCAAATATGTTTTTCAGAGCTTCTTTGAATTTAATTTAAACTTAGTTGATATTTTGAATAGACATTTTTTGTGGTTTTAGTCAAGTTGTGTAGGAGGCACAAATACATCAACATCTTAAATCAAACATAAAAAGGAGGCTGAAATGTATAAAAAAGAAAAGGTAAAAAATTTGTAAATAAAATATTTTATTCCGTATAGAACCTAGATTTTAAGTTCTTCATGTCAACTGAAAGACAGATCACTGAATACATTAAAATTAAAAGCGACACGTAGACAACACGTGAGAAGAACTACCCGATTGTGTCTCTTTGGTACAAAGGATTTTTGATCTAGTCTAGAATATTAGCATACGAAACCCATGAAGTCGTAGTAGCTTACATGGTTTAATCAACCAGAGTATCTTAACATGACACGTATGACTTACTGAAAGCCGACTCAATATATAATTCATATACCGCGGAGGAATACAAAACTTTTTGTGTAGGCTTCAGAGAAACTTTTGTCCGATATTTTTCAGTCTCAAACTCCACTGCAAGCATTAAATAACTGAAACTAAGAAAGATCCTTTCTACCAAATTTAAAAGCCAAACCATGAAGTTGTTAAAAACGTTATTACTTATTCTACTTTTTCGGTTAATTTTAAGCAACCTAGTTACCGAAGGTGGAGTTGAAATTTCCGAAAAAATCGCTTGGACTATAAACAACCTTGAGGGATGTCACATTAATCTGATATTCGACGAACTAGACTTGAATACGGAGATTAGCAAAAATCCAATCCCAATTCGACAATTTGTTCTCTTAAATACTGGTAGATATAGTGGAACACCAATGGCATCTACAAAAACATCATCAATTGATATTTTAAGAGTCAAAGGAATCTACTCAGTTTGTAATGTAATTTACTTTAAAAAAGAAATTGTAACCTACACAGGTTATGATACTTATAAAGAATCTGACGCTTACAGCATCACTTATGCGATTACAGAATTGAAAGAGTCTTGGTTTGACTATGGCATTAATGATAATGTGGTGGGTTATTATGGTTTTAAAACTATTGCCCCTCCTACTTATTTCTTTTATCATTTTTTACTTTATTCGAATTGGGCAAAAACTCGCCGTGAGTTAATTAAAACAATTGTAATTACAATTACCTCAGGTTATGTTTTACAGTTTATTGATGAAAACATGCAAATTAATGAAGCGACTTACTTTTTTTGTCTGCTTTGTAATCCTTTCGATTTTGTACAAATTGACTTAAAAACATCCTTGAATACGAAACTGTTTTTTAGATTCACGTCCAGATTTACTAAAATATTCTTGATCCATGACCCGTCTTTCTCTAGAGGAGATTGGCCCTTTTTCTCATTCTTTGAATTACAAAAAGAAGTAACAATTAATCCTTTCAGATGGAATTTTTTTGAAGAAGAGGAGTATCAATATTTTATTTTTTTTCTTCTATTTTTGAAAAATAATGCAACATTTTACCATTATTTTAACGGTACTTCACATTCTAAAGTGGAGTACAAAACTGAGTTGACATCATTCGAGATGGACAATCATCACCGTGAAATTATAATTTTACAGGATACCAGTTATAATTTTCTCACTTGCTTTTCTGTAAATCACCTCAAATGGGAATTTTATGTTCAGCCATTTCAAAAAAAATTGTGGATTGTAATTGCGGCCTCGCTAATGGCTTTAGCTCCTCTGTTTCATCTTTATACAAAATTGAATAAATTAAAAACCAACAATTTCTCATCATATTTAATGATGTTTGCGTCCACAATCGAACAATCGTTTGCCATTCCTCAAATACTGGAAAAGACAACATTTTTCAGAATAATCTACGGAATATGGTTACTTTTATTTAGTGTTATTCTTACAAATGCTTACAAAGGATTGGCCATCACGGGAATCACTTCTCCTTTGACTCCAGACAGTATAACTCATTTCGAAAATTTAACAAAGTTAAGAAACGTCATAGTTCACCCGCGTCCTTATTGGCTTATACCATATGTAGATTTAAGCATTTTAGACTACAATTCAAGCAGTTTGGATGACAACATAGACTTTAAGATATTTTCAAGTCTTTCCACTAGAGAATATGGGCAAGACAGTTTAGAGTATTTTCGGTTCCTATATTTGAGTTATCCCTTTCAATCGTCAGACGACCGAGGTGGGATCGATGACCTTTTATTCACAAAAAGTTTGTTATCCTACTTGCAGAGTGTAATGAAACCTCTACGAGATTCAGAATTTGAAATCGAACTCACAACATTGTGGGACGCCACTAACTCAATTAAATTGGAAAAACTGAAGAAAGAACAAAACAAAATAGTTGAATCGTATAATCAACATATTCCAGATTCAACTAAACTCTATGCTAATCTCTATTTAGAACCCCAGCATATCAAAATTCCTAGAGGCTTTTTAAATGAACCTCTTTTAAGTCAAGATGCTGCAATCGAAGAAGAAATTGTAAAATGTGGTCGAACTGCTTTTGTTCACAGAACTAATAAAATAACTCAAGAATTAAATTATCTCTCCGAGCATTACCACATGTTGAATTTTTTCGTAGGAAAAGAGACAATTCTGAAAAGTTCTGCTGGCTGGATATTCACGGATGTTGGTATTCAAATACTATTGGATTTTAAAAGCATTGTTCATTCTGGAATTTATCACAAGCTTGAGGAATATGTTGTACATTCAGTGTATCGACAAAGATTAAATTACACAATTCAACACACAAACGTGACTAAAGATAGAGTTTCTCCATTAGTGCTTGAAGGAACTATTCAATCAGTATTTTTTATTTATGTAGCTGGAATACTCATAAGCTTATTCTGGATTTCATTTGAGTGTAGACTGCAAGTTAAAAAGCAATTCGTTAAAAAACTATACTTTATTGTCCTTTTTTGTAAGACGCTCTTAAAACTGTTAAAACACCGTTTAATCGACTGTTGTAAATGCAATAGAATAAGGATAAAAAACCGTTTCCTCATCGGTTGTAAACAGAATAGAATACGAAGGAAATCCAAAATTAGACACAATAAAAAAAGAATAGTAGCTTTAAAGCCAAAACCTCATTTTGGGTTTTGAACAATGACCTTATGGGTTTTTCTTACAAGGTAAACAGCGTTTTCTAATGATACATGTTTTAGGAAATCGTAATGATACTTGATATGTGTAAAAGATATATAAATAAATCCCTATAGCATAAGAAAAAAAGTTCATTTTAGACTGTTTATAACTTATTTTCTTATATTTAGTTTAAAAAATAGCCTGATTTTTGGGTTTTTTTAAAAAGATTTTTGCATACTAATACATATTGTAGACAAGGGAAATATAGCAAATATGCTCTCTGCTTAAGGAGCACAATTAGGTAGTTTTTTTAACTTGTCTTCTACTCGTCACCTTTAATTTTAATGTAGTAATTGATTTGCTTTTTAGTTGAAATAAAGGACGGAAAGTCATGTTTCTATACAGAGTAAAATATTCTAATCACCTCGAGTATTTTAACTTAATACGGACTTTAAGACATTGAGACGGAGTACAGAACTTTTAATCTCTGACTAGTGCATAGAAATTTTCACCTATTGTCTTTCATACATATATTTCAACCCCTATCTTTTGTGTTTCTTTCAAAATGGTGTATTTATTTCCAGATTTAACTACAACCACAAGATTACGATGTCGGTACAAAATATCAACTAAGATTTAATTTAATTCCAAGACGCTCTGAAAACATGTTTAACAAAATTAGTGACGCTATAGTTTCTTGTACAGACTTAGTTGATATCATAACAATACATCATATTCTTTTGTTTTTTGTCCAAAAAGAAAAACAAATACATCAATAACTACGGTAAACGCAGTTTATGTTTTAATGCATGTTCAGAATGGAATGATTTACCAAAAGAACTAACACAAACCACGTCATTGAATTGTTTCAAACGCGGACTAAAAACTTATATTCTAGTTAAAGGCAAAGAAAGTTGTGTTCCATAAAAAATAATAATAATTTGAAGTATACACTATAATTTAAATTCGTCTACTCAATTAATTAATTCAAATGACATCACCCTAACATCTCTCTATAATAATAATAATAATAATATTAACAATTTGTGAATAATTACGTAATTTATGTTTTCTAATTCTCTGTGACTCAAAATGTGCTAAAGTACAATCAAGACGTAACAACCATGTATTATCAAGGAAGTTTTGATTTAATAAATAATAATCAACATTTTGAACGAAACATCAAAATGAGGTTGAAATCTATCGGAAATTGTATGTAAAAACTTCTATAGTTTAGGCGTTAAGATAGAAAGTTCTGGATTCCGTCTCAATGCCTTAAAGTTTGTGTCACAGTAAAATTCTCAAGTTAGGTTTGATTTTTTGTTCCATATGGAGGCTACATTTTAAGCTCTTTATATCGACTTGAAAACAATTCCATGAATACATTAAAATTGAAAGCAGCGTTTAGAAAACATACAAGAAAAACTACCCGATTGTCTCCTAGGCACAAAAGCTTTTGCTTTAGTCCAGAATATTATCATACAAAAAAACTGGGAAGTCGTAGTCGCTTACATATTTTAATCAACCAGAGTATCTTAACCTGACACGAATGACTTACAGAAAGCCGACTCCATGTATCTTTAAATCATTTAAATTCATATACTGCTGATGAATACAAAACTTTCTGTGCTGGCTTAAAAGGAATTTTTTGTCGGATGTTTTTCGGTATCAAACTTTAGTGCAAGCATTGCATTGAATAAACGTTTCTACAAAATTTAAAAGCGAAAACATCAACTAGTTAAAAACGTTATTAGTTGCTTCATTTTTGTCCGTTTACCTTAAACAAACTATTGGTCGACGACGGAATTGACTTTCAGACAAAATCTTTTGGACAATAAACAACCTTCAGAGATGTCACATTAATCTTTCGTCCAACAACTCTTTAATACAAATATTCTAATACATTATCAGATATCATGATCAATAACTCAAATGTGTCAAGGCCTATATGCTAGTTTAGCACATGACGAATTTTCCAACCCGGCTTAAAGCATAAGTATAGTTTTAGTTTAAATCAACATACAAATTATTTAATGTTATTGTTTAGCTGTCCTGGTAGCAAACAGAAACATTATATTGAGATAGATAGAAAATAATTCCAGTATATTTTCTATTTGTTTGGCAATTTTGCATTTTGCGATTTAGGACGAGAAGTAAGCCAAGGAGGTAAGCTTGAACACGAAGTACTTTCTGATTGGTTTACGACTCTGCTGTCTTTTAAAGTCGTTGTTGTATGAAATTTCCTATTGGAAAAAAAATCCCTTTTTTAAGTCAAACACTCATTCGACATGGAATGGATAACACCGGAGTATTTTTTTTGGAATTACAATTGTCAAAGTCAAAACTTAAATCTGTGCAACAAAAAGATGCTAACTGATCAAAGCAAAAAAATTAAAACCACAAATTTAGTTCAAGTTGTTTAAAACAGTTTAATTACAGTGAAGAAACCCTCAAAGTACTTTGACTGGTGGCAAAAACAGCAAATTTTTTTTTTGTAAAAATGTTGGCTAAATCGAACATTGCATTTATCGGATTGCTGTTTAGCTTAAATTTGTTCAAAGAAGGAAATGCAAACAACGTGGAATTAACAGATAAAATTGCGTCTATTATAAATCACCTTGAGGGATGTCATATTCATCTAACATTTGATGAATTGGACTTAATTACACCGATTGACAAGAACCCAATCACAATTCATCAGTTTCAACTCAAACCTCCGCAAAATTCTGATCGAAGAGCAGTTGACGAATCATGGAACCGCTTTCATGTTTCAAAAATCAAAGGGATTTTTTATATTTGTAACATAGTATACTTCAAAAAACAGTACGTGACAATCCATAGTGGTCAATCGGAATATAATATTTTCAGCATTTCAAGTGTTTTTTATACTATGCGTAGATTTTTTGAACCTGCGGAATCCCGCCATTTCACTAGCGTCATGCACCCAATGCAAATGTCTTTTTACCACTTTCTTAAAACCTCTGGATTACCCGAAATTTCTTCTAAAATTTTAGAAGCCCAATTAAACGGTGCGAGTTATTTGCTTCAGTTTTTAGTCGAAAATAATGAAAAAATGATTGCAGAGCCAGCATACTATGTCTGTTTGGGTTTTAATGCATTTGACCCCACACCTGTTAACCCTACAACCGAAGTTAGTTTCAAGGCGTTTTCAACGTTTTGCAATAATTTTGTATGTGTGGAATACGGACATGACGGCCCGAACTTTATTAATAATGAAAGAGGGGTAGACCTTGAACTGTGGTTGAAAGAAATGGCAATTCAACCAGGTATCAATCCGTTTTTATTTAGATTTAAAACCAAATACCTAACTTACCATGGATATATTTTTGCTGTACTATGGTCTAAGCGGAATGTTTCTATTACGACTAAAAAACCTAAATCAAATCAAGAGAATGTTTATACATACATTCCAAGTAAACCATCAATCACTTATGACATAATGACATCAGACATGCACTTTAGTTTTGGTACAAATCCCTACATTTTTGTCCAAACGCATTCCAGCAAATACAATTTTTTGACCTGTTATTCTGTGAGCAGATTGACTTGGGAGTTTTACACGCAGCCATATCAAATAGAATTATGGATCGCAATTTGTATCTATTTAACTGTTCTTGCGATTATACTTCACTTTTACAATACATTTTCCAGAATAAGAACGCCCAATTTCTCCACATATTTTCTAATGATAGCATCAGCAGTGGAACAATCCTATTTTATTCCCAATGTTGTGGAATGCTTGATTGTCTTCAGACTCATATATGGTTTATGGCTTCTTTGTTCTGTTGTGCTAACAAACGCCTACAAAGGACTGGCGATTTCGGCAATTACTTCTCCTTTGAGTCCAAAAAGTGTTGAGTATTTTAATAATTTAACTAAAACAAGAAATACGATTATTGACGGTAAAAAAAATTACGAGACTTTTAATGTAGAGTTTTCTCTTGAAACCAGCATCTGGGACAAGGATTTGGACTATAAAATATTCGCAAATTCACCTTTTCTTGATAATGTAAAATACCGCGATGGATTTAAACGACATTGGTTATGGTATAATCCGTTTAATGCTCGTTTTAGGCTTGAGTTATTGTCTTTAAAATTAGAAATTTCTCGACGCTACGAAACGGACATAAGGTTTTTACCTAACGCCAGCTTTCAGCAGTATATTGAATCAGCAGGTTTTATTTTACCTAAAATGAAAGCTTTATATGCAAATTTATTTTACCCACCGCATCATATTCGTATACCCCAAAGCGTGATTCAACCGCCATATTTAAACCAAGATGAAGCTATAGAAGAAGAAGTAGTTCAGTGCGGACAAACCGTATTCGTTGCAGAAGCCAAACAATTGGCAGCAGAGTTTGAATATCTTTCACGTCATTATCATTGGCTTACTTTTTTTGTTGGAAAAGAACCAATTCTTTCACAGTTCGTTGGTTGGACATTTATCAATGTCGCACATTTGATTTCCGTCGAGCTAAAACTAATGATACAGTCAGGAATTTATTACAAAGTGGAAGAATTCTACGATCGTGAAAAATACAACACGAGGTTGAACTATACATTACATGTTACAGGGAACATAAAAAATGAAGGGTTCAAAACATTATCGATGGGCGATAATATTCAAACTGTATTTTATATTTATTTTATAGGCATCGTTTCAGGTAGTATATGGTTTTTGACAGAGTGTAAACAAGTGCGTCTACTATGTCTAGAAAATTTGAATGTTTTACGTTTTTGTTGTCGAAACTTTAAATGCAGAGTTGGGAAATGTATAGCCACAATTATGAACAAAATTCGTTGTTTATTTCGTTTTAATTTTGCTTCATGGGTTTCTCAATGTTTTCAACGATCAACGAAAAGAATGAATAGAAGGAAACGGAGTGTTATTTTCCGACGTCGAAGAAGATTTATTCGACATTTTAAAAAGTAATTACAGTTTATAATAAAGAATACTTGTTTGATGGTAATGTATATAAATAAGATTACAAAAATTTTCTGTTTTGTTTTTAACATCAGCTTTTGAATATCGGTTTGTGGAAGTATTATTGCAAACAGCTAAAAAAAGTATGTTAATCTCTATCTCGTTTTAAAAACTCTTTTACGCTTTTCAAACCATTGTAGATCACAGTATTCAAGAATAATCTTAGAATAGGTTAGGTTATGTCTAAAGTATCTAAATAATTGAACTGTTTTGCTCCTTTATTGCACAAAATCTAAAAAAAAATTAGAATTTAGAAATAAAGAATTGTTGATACATAATTGCAAAAAACTACCATTTTGCATTACCTTTAATCTACTCTGAAATGCTATAAGATGTA